>VZRW01011373.1:59102-95421 GCA_013398125.1 Aegotheles bennettii | reverse complement strand
TTTCTCCCCGCCCAACTCTCCAGCCTATCAAGGTCTCATTGAATGGCAGCACAACCTTCTGGTGTGTCAGCCACTCCTCCCAGCTTAGTGTCATCAGCAAACTTGCTGAGGATACATTCTGTACCCTCATCCAGGTTGTTGATGAAGATATTGAAAAACACCGGTCCCAGTACCGACCCCTGAGGGACTCCACTAGTTACTGACCTCCAACTAGATTCTGTCCCATTGACTACAACTCTCTGACTTCTTTCCTTCAACCAGTTCTTGATCCACCTCACTACCTGATCACTAAGCCCATACTTCATCAGCTTATCTACGAGGATGCTGTGGGAGACAGTGTCAAATGCTTTACTGAAATTGAGATAAACCACATCTACCGCTCTACCATCATCTATCCACCTAGTTATTTCCTCATAGAAGGCTATAAGGTTAGTCAAACATGACTTACCCTTGGTACAACCATGTTGACTGCTCTTAATTACCCCCTCATCCTTGATATGCCTAGAGATAGTGCCAATTCTGGCTTGTACAACTCCCATGATCTGTCCTTTCTGCTTTTCCTATTCCCTTCTCTATTTTCACCCCTGCTTCATGAACTGGGGTTTCCTTTGTTTTTTGCAGTAGCAGTCTTATTTTTTTATTCTTCCAATTTCTTCCTACATGCAAGATCAAAGGGGGGGAATGTTCAAGACTTGTGTCAGTGTATTTAGTTCATTCTTGATGGGAAAAATAACTCAAAATAATTTTTTTTGGGTTCAGACAATCACCTGTACATCTTCTGTAGTTTTCTTGTTGGTATGATGTGTATAACGTTTATTGTTTTTAAACAGCTACATCATGTTATTTGATACATACATAATATCTGTAATGTAATTCATAAAACAAGCTGTGGCATCTCACATACTTCTATATTTACTGAATCTCAAAATACAAAGACTTGTCTTTAAAGCCTTGTTTACTTTTGCCTGCATGAAACTTAAGAAAAACCTCACATGATTCTAGATATTAACACAAAAATTAGATGTGAGTAAACATACAGCAACAACCTCTAAGTCTGTATCCACAGTAAAATCTCAGATGCAGCTAAATAAATGAAAAGTAAAATGTTTTTTACTGTAACTGAAGAGTTTCAAATTAAGGAATATTGGATATCTTGTTTGACTGAGTGAGGCTGGAAGCCAGCTAGAACTTTCATTTGGATTTTTCTTTTGTGTCTCTTCAAAATGTTCTTGTTATTGAATATCATATGTCTTGCTGTGTTTCTAAATTCATGCACATTTCCTGCTAAGAACATATGGAAAAGAGTAGATGGTTCAGAGTGAAATCTGGATGACATAATAAACCGTGAGAGAGAAACTTGAAGGATTAATACAGATCCAAAGACTGAAACTATGTCTACTGTTAAGAACACACCACCATTTTTTATAGTAAAGACTTTTATGAGGCAGAAATAAGAAAACACAAAAATCAGACTGTTACAGAATGTTAGGATTTTGTGTACAGATATTCTGCATATGCTGGCAATTTAAAAATAGGCAATTATTTGAACTTTTCTTCATTTTAGTCAACCTTAAGAGTGGACAGAGCCTGTGTAAATTTCCACTGTAATCTTGGTCCTTTATCTTTTCTTTCTCTAGAGTCTGGTTTCTTCTCTGCAAATGGACAATCACCAGCACTCCTTTTCATTAATGCAGGTGAAAAACACAATGCACAGAGAATTGCTGCTGACAGCAACGTCAGGTAAGATAGTGAATACTGCAGCCATAAACATGGGATAGCAATGGATTACTAAGAGAGCTTGTGTTGATTCTCATTATATTCATGCCTAGAAATACATTCCTGGCCAGATCCTCAATGAGTAGAAAATTTTGAATTTAAATATCTGATTTCAAAAGAGGTATAGAGATTAATGCTAAAGGAAGTAGTCCCAGCTTGTCTCACTGTGTCTGTGCACAGCTGGGCTCTGCAGAGGCTGACATGGGCTCAGCCTGCCTTGGCCAGCACAGTCACTAAGGATGTCATCCTGTCACCTGGGACTACTGCCAAGCTTGCTTCCAGAAACACATAGCATACAAGCCCACCCTGGCACAGCTGCACCTACACTTAACCTGACACACTGACCACTCCCATATCTGTTTTCTGTGATGAGTTAGGAAAATCACAGCGGATTCCTCTTAACAAACTAAGGATATTTTCAAGTTATTCTGCAAGATCCATTCCAGTCACCTTTGGCTCCTTAGACGGCATACAGAGAGAAGGCTGTTTGTGAGACCAGTTTTAGTCTACTCTCTTCACATGCAATGGTTTGCCATCAGGAGGTGCCTGTTTCTTTCAATGACTATCAAGGAAGTTTAGGGCTAGAAGCCTTTTCCTGGTCCAAACCATTCATCTAACTTTCAAACTTCTCAACAAGAGGTGAACCTCACTGCAAGTTTTCCTAAAAGTGTAATATATTTTGAACTGAATTAAAATGTGCACTAAGTTTTTGAGCACAGTATTTTTGAATTTCCTTAATGAGATGGTTCTCGTTGTTGTGAGAGCACCTGGTGGCTGTGCTGTCCTGGCAGAGGAAGATGGTAACCATGGCACCCACTAAGGAGACAGCAGCTGGTTGTTCCTCAGAAGCAACTCAGAAGTGCAAAACCTGCTAGGAAGTGCAATGAGGATTTTCTAAGACAAGCTCCGTCCTCAGCTGGAGACAGAACAGGTCTTGAAGAAGACGTGATGTGACTTCTTGCCAAGTAGAGCTGAAGAAGCTGTCTGGGAAGGTGCTGTGGGAAAGTCCTAAGGGAGTCCAGGAAGGCACAGAAGAGGTAAGCATTTGTCTGGATCATGGTCTGTCAGGAGTTTGAGGATTAAGGGATTAAAATTTGGATGTGCAGAGTAAGCAGGAGCAGAAAAAGACTTGAGCTATATGAGGTAATTTGGCAATCTGAGTCCTTCTTTGTGAGGACTAGGAGAGTATGGTAGCACCCCATCCCTTCCTTAGCCTAGCTAAAGGAAAATCCAGGGCTATGTGAGTAAAGGTCTACCTAGATTAGAGGGAGAAGAGCTATGGATACATGAGAGAAAGCTTTTTCCCTTTGTCAGGAAGGCTAGACCACCTCATGCAACAATTGCAGTTGAAATGGAGATGCAATCTAATGCATGAGGAGAGAAGAGCACAGGGCAGAAGGAAAGCTGAGGCCTTATGTTGAAAGAGAGTTTAAACCAGACAGAAATACCTGTACAAGCAAATTAAATCTGCTCTCAAATGGTAATGAGTGGACATCCACTCAGGTTTCTCTGTTATGTGCTTTAATGTATGTAAACATGTCACTAGGGGAAAAAAAACTGATATGGCTATTTCATACAGTTGGTCATGGAGTAAGAGGTGTTTAATAGCTCCTCAGTGTAGGAATAGCAGTTCAACATCTGCTGTGAAACTGGGAGATTGAGGCTTTTTAAGTATTTAACTATACACCTTTTAAAATGAGAACCAACCAGATATCTTCTTGTAACAAATGCCTTTCTTTTTGAGCACATCCCAGGCTGTGGAGAATAAGGCTCCATACAAGTGAAAGCACTAAAAGGCGGAACTTGAAGCTGTTACGAGTAATATAGTGGAAAATTTCCCCAGGCAGCTGATCTAATGTTGATTGTCAAAAAATCTGTGTTCAGCATGAAACTGCCTGTAATTGTAGCCCTAGTGATCTTTTTCACAAGTTCCTAAAATGAGCTTTTAGTCACATCACAGTAAAGTTTGCAATAAGGATATTGGAAAGAAGGGAAAAAAAGGTCATTCTTATCTGGCCACCTTCTTAGAGTGCCTCAGTCAAATTTTAACACAGCAGCAATAAAACTGTTATATTATTTCCTGCTAATCAACAAAAGGAAGCTGTCCTGCAGAATCTGTTTCCTGACCATCAGAAAACATTGGCATGGAAACACATCTAAATTTGCACTAGACAATTGATCAGTATTAATCTTTTTGCAGCTCACTAGTGTTGCCCAAATCCTTTACTCAGTGTTGAGGAGTGTTTTGTGAAGTTGAAGTATAGAAATAAAGTATTAAAAGTTGGTTGTCTTTAGTTACCAGTCTATTTTCCTGAATTATATTCCTGAATCCATTATTTTAAACTCTATTCCTTGTGCCAGAGCTATATCAACATGGACTCAGTCCTCATTGCAACAAAATGTCTGTTTTCTTAAGTTGTCGTTTCGCCTGAGGAGGGTCTAAAGGACTGTATCCTTGAAATTGTTTATCTGTGCTGATTACAGTAGAGAAACAAGAAATATCCATAAAATCAGAAGTTAATCTTAGTCAGGAAATAAGTAATATGGAGTCATTAAACCTGGCAAACGTGGCTGTTTAACAGAAACTATTTGGAGCCAATTCCTGTATATACTCCGCTGAAGCATAACCATGGCATTTAATTTAGGTACAAATGTCAAATCAAACATGTAATTGACTCTTCTTTTGCACTAAGTTGTCTCAACTTTGGCTATACTTTCCTATAGGTACTGTTATAGATACTATTAAACTGAGTATGAAGACCAGACACTGCTAGTTTCTGTGGGGGAAAAAGTACTATTTCAATGCTATTCTTCGTGATGTAATAAAAAAATAATAACAAAAAAATGCCTTCTCAACCTTACAGTAAAAGTCCATATTGAGAACTTACAGAATTTTTGTTTCTTTTCTGCATCCAAGAGTTGGAAGTCACAAAATATTTGGTTGACTGCCCTTGTGGTGAAAATGCTTTTGGGAACATATTTTTTTATCAGGCAGTAGACTTTTAAATCTGTTTTAACATTTTATTCTTGGATGTGTAAACAAATTCTGAGAAGCAGGCCTACTAAATCTTTCATTCCTCTGTCATCCTACTAATGCATTACAGAGAAGTTATTCTCAGCTTTCACTGAAGCCATTGTATTTCTAATCCACTTCAGTCTGGGAAAATAACACCCTGCTTTAATTAAGAGAGCAGTGAATGTAAACTGACTTCAGAGCAGAGCTAAACTCTTTCCCTCCCCAACTGAAAATTTGTACGCTGAGTGATGTGCAGCTTATATCACTTATACCTGTTCTGGATGACATGCTTGCACTGACTTGCCATGAGAGGATGGGGTTCTGATGTTATGGGTCCAACTCCATTGAAGTTCATTGTGATTAACACCCTGATGTGATTTTTCATCTCCGAGAGCTGAATCTGGTCCCTGGTTTCTCAACTGGTTTTTGCAGTTTGCAGTTTTGCTAATCTGACATCTCAGTGGCATGAAAAAGGAGATTTTCTGAAAAGTATGCCCACAAGGTTTACTCTGCTTCTGCAGTTACTCTTTGCTTTCCCTGAAGATCTCACAATATTACAAATAAAACACTGTTCTTGAAATGTATTTGAGGGATAGGAAAGGGTATATGCACATTTATTAGTTCTCTGAATCCCTGTTTGCAGTGGAGCAGCTGCACATTTTGTGAGGCAAAAAGCAGAAGAAAAAGGACAGCTAGTGAGAAAACCTTGAGCAGACTTTAGACAGCCAGAATGCAAGTAGAGCATGGCTAGGCCTCTGAAGTTGCTTTCCTTAGTCTTAAAAAATAAACATGCAGAAGTGGTCATGATAGCTCTTTCATGTTTCTCCTGCAAGTTGCTTCCAGGAGATTATGGTTTCTTTTAGCCCAGTGAGTTTGGTCCAGAAGCATTATGGGCGGCAAGGGCTGTAAACAGAAGCTGGCACAGACCATGGCAGGTCACATATTTGGGATCAGAGTGCAACAAGAGGTGCTCTGTGGAAGGAGGAGTGGGTGTTCCTTGGCAAGTTTACAGATACCACTCTCAGGTGTGGCCCCTCTCATCAGAGATGGACACTGTCTGAGGAGGTAATTCAGGAAGGAAGCCTGCAAGCATGTGGGTGTGATTCCTGCCCCAGGGAAAAAGGGGAATTGTTTATTCCACCAGCAGGAAAAGAGCTGGCTCTACATTAAGGTTAGGCCATTTATTTCCAACAAATATATTATTCACTAAAAACCATGATTTTTATTGGCCTGAAAATATCCTTGAATTCAATCCACATCTGCAAAGCTGTTTTAGCTGTTTGGTTTTTAATGTCCTCAAGGGCAGATGCGTATAAATTTATTTCCTCAGGGCTAGGCGTGAGTCTGTGGAGATGATGGCATCCCCAGCCACCCAGTAATTCGAACGTACATCAAGTCTGTGCAAAACTCAGCTTCAGCTCAATCTTCTGCCTGAGGAGACTTGAACATAAGGTCCCACCATCACTAGAATCAACTCCATCACCATGCTCTAGGGCAGGGATTTCTCCAGGGTGTACAGGTTGCTTCAAAGTGACAGGAACAAAATCTAGTTCAACAACACAACCCCAGAGAAAATGTTTTCAGGGCATGTACGCAAAAAAAATCTCTGGGAACAGCAAGGAAGGGGCTCCAGCACATCTCTTTTGCTATTTACATCATTTCACAAGTGCTGGTTAAGAGATGATGGCTCCAGAGCCTGTGTGCTTTGGGTATTCACCAACAGGACAAGGCGTCAAGAGTCCGGACCTTGTGCTGGTGGGTTTTTAAGCTGTTTCATACAAAATGAAATACTGACACAGGGACAAACACGAGTGTTCCCCTCTGGTTTGGGGGCACTGCTGGGGGAGTGGTTCCCACTCCCATGCACAGGAGGACACAGTAACTTAGACAAGAAGGAGGAAGGAGGCTGCTGTCTCACTCCCTCCATTACAGCTGTCTAGGCTTTCTCAGTCTCATCCATAGCTTTCCTTTCCATGAAGATGCTTCAAATGAAGCTGAAACACTTTTTAGTTGATATGAAACAACATTATACTGAAACAAAGCCTTACGATATTTTCTTATTTTGATTGATGCAGTTCAAATTGAAAACCAGAGTTTTGTTTTAGTTATGAAGTCTGAACTGTTTATTTTCATTTGCTTCAATGACCAAAGTGAAAAAAAATCTTATACCCCTAATCAAAATACAAATTTATTTCCACTACATGAGCATTACCCAGACTCCATCATTTTTGTGCCTGTTTGTGCTGAGCCAGCAATTGACTTACTGAGCTTGTGTAACAGTATTTTTCTGTAAGAACTCTGTCCCATGATTTTTGGCTGCTGTTTGGTTTCTTGGCTGGATGTTAAGGTATTGTTAAGTTCTGCCTTACTGTTTCTTCCAGATTTTGCTGACATAACCAAACCTGGTGTCACCAGAGGGATGTAAGCATGAGACCCCTCAGTTTAAAAGAGAGGAAATGTTTCAAACACAGGCTTTTGACCTTTAAAGCATACTACAAAGGCTGTCTATTTCCTAAGGCTTTTTGGGAAGGATTGAGGGAATGAATGTGGGAGAATATATTTTACTGCTTTGAATTACTAGCTGGCTAAGTTAATTTAATTTTGTTTTGCGTGAGCTCTGTTGTGTTGGACTTGTATTTTAAATAATTGGTAATGTGCCGAGAGTTATGGATAGTCATTGTCCTTTGTATTTTAATTGTACTATATAAAATGAGAACAATGGGAGCAAAAAAACTTAAAGGTGAGTCATAAATAAGCATTATTTTGTTTCTAACAGACACGTTTTAGTTTCCCAGTTGTAATGGGAGACATAAGCAAGGCGTTTAAACATGTACTGAACAACTAAGAAACAAATACCCCTGGATTCATTACAGTCTGAAATAAAGACTTTTTTTCTTAAGCCACTAATAAAAAATAATCTTTACTGTTCCAGTGATGTTTATTTTGTTAATAGAATAAACAAAAGAACTAATGACAAATTAGCAGGGTCTCCAATGGAATTCGTATGTGACAGCTGGTCAGCTGAACACAGAGTTATGCTTTGAGTCAGCTGAGAGAAGTAAATAAGATCATACTATATTTGATACTAACAGAAAAACAGAGAAAAATCTCAGTGAATCTTCAAAGGGTAACTTAGTTTTGAAATTTTATATTGAACCGAAGAACCTCCCGTGGCTGGTATAATGCAGTGATTGAGGTAAAACAACACCATTAATTTCCTTTAAACTTTGCGTCTAAAACCAAATAGTTAGTGGGGGTGGGGTTTAAGTGTTTTCTTAAGGAGAAAACAGTGACACTTCAACCTGCCGATACTACCAGTTTGTGGGCAAATTTCATCTGTTCCCATCTGTCATATTCCTATCTTCCAGCAGCCAGGTGTATTACAGGATGCTCTGTCTCCCTCAGATATACCATTACCCATAGCCAGCTTGCCCTGACCTCTGTAAAAACCCTGTCAAGTCTGACAACAGCCTGCAGTACTGACATCTTCTCCTGTGTTTTACTTCTTTTTTTCAGTATTTTTTTTTGCCCAAATATTCTACTTTGTTGAATCCCACCTAAGCTGCTATGTTTTCATAAGTATCAGTTTTGCTGCATTGGCATTGAGTCCTTACACATAGTCATCGGTTGCTCAGTCACCTACGAAGGAAGGCTTCTAGAAATTCATGTCTAGCACCTCTGAGAGACTACTTTGCACTTCCTTAGTGATTTCTATAACAAACTCTCACATTATTTGTGGTCTCAAATAATTTGTGAATAAAACATAAGGACAAACAGCCTATTGTGTGCCAGAAAGTGTGTAGTCTGCATAAATGCCCTCAAGTTTTCTGTTGGTTCTTTTCATCGGGAGCACCTGTATGTTGTTAAATAGCATATAAATCTTAGACTATTTGCATTTTACCTTCAAAGTCTTCTAATGAGCTTATATGCTTCATTTTTATAAACATTTTATGAGCATACTGGAGGCTTATATGTGCTGGGTGACATAATTTTTGGTTGAAATCATCTCACATTTCATTAAAACAAAAAAGAAGTTCCCCATTGATACTCTAAGAATGAATTTTCATCTTTGTTACATGGTTTATCAAACAAACGGTTCCAATTCTTCAGATTTAATGCTAGACAGATGTACATTAGACAGATATTACTACACTTTTTTGAATTCTACACATTAGAGGATATATTTTTGCAGGCTGCACTGCACATCAGAAAAAAACTTGTCCAAAAAGATGTAAAATAACACTTGTGAAGTCTTGGTGTTCCAAAACCAGAGATGTCATTACACACTCTTGGCCAGATTCAAATAAGAAGGCAAACAGCACACTGGAGCAGTTAGGGTTTAAGTTCCTCATTACGAGCTCAGGACTGCAAGTTGATTAGCACTCTGGCCCCAGTTCAGAAAAGCACTTAGATTGAGAAAGTCTATAGGAGTTGGGTGTTTAATTCCTTCAAACTTATTTTGAAAATCTTAGCTTTAAGCGTTTACTGCCATAGGTGTATTCACATGTCTAAATTCAGCAGGTTGCCAACAGGATTCTTGAAGGCTATCACAGCATAGACTCAAGTCCCATTCACCAGGCTTCTCTAGCTGTGGGGAGTGCCAGCAATGCTGGGTGCTGCTAACATTTTCCTTGAAGGCAGGAGATCTCTTCAGGCTCAGTGAGGTGGTAGAGCCCTGTGAAGTACTGAGCACTGAGTGACTATGTGAGAGAAGCAGAGATCTAGAAAGCCAGGCAAGTGAAGAGAGGGAGCAAGAGCTGCCCAGAGCCAGGACTCACCCTCGTAACTGAACATAGACCCCCACCTGTCCCAATATGCTTTTGAGTCAAGTACTCTGGTTTCGAAAGTTCATTCACACTCTCTGAGACATGGATGTAATTGCTTTATTTCTAACTGCTATTTTTTTGTCTTCAATCGTTCATTACTCCACTGCTGTCTCCTCACAGGGATGGAACTCATCAACATTGATGCTTTCTAAACTACAACCTTTTGCCCCACATGCCATGTGATGACCAGGAAATGGGACTTTTGCAGCTCTCACATTTCTCCACAGTGATTTGTTTGATTGGGAGACATAAAGTCAGGATTGGTGCTATGTTAATATAAAACGTTGAGGATGCCTGGTCACAGGCTATAGTTCTGCATGTGGAAATGTCTCTTCTCCTACCAGTGAGTATAGATGCAAACCTGAGGGCAAGCTCTCTTCTTCCATGTGGTGCCTCACATGCAGTGCTATGGGTCTTTTTAATAGTTTCCTACTTCTCAGCTGGAAATATATCCCTAAAGGGTATGTCTAGAGAAAGTAGCTCAGATACCACTATGTTATACTGCGCTCCACTGAAGCTAATATATTCCTCTTCTCCCCAGGACTAATTAACTCAGATATAATTCTCGAGTTAGCTCTTTCACAGGTAGCTCAGGTATCTCTACATGGTGCTGAATTATGCCAGTTAGACATATTCTGAGATCCTAGGCAATCCTTTCAAAAGAAATTCAAAGCAAGTAAACTACAGAATGTAAATGGTATAAAGTGCTGCATATAACTATTGAATTTTGTCTAGATAATTTGATCTGTACCCAGCTCAATTTTAATAAACTAACATCTATTTTTGAATTGGTCTCTTTGTGGCTTGCAAAATTTCTTCTAAGCTGCAAAATCTGTCTTAGTGAAACTGAAAATTGAATAAGAAATATCCACAGGAAACTGGCAGGTTTTTGCTAACATCTTAATTAAATCCCCTAGGTTGAGGAAAATTAATTGAAGATTTTTACCGCTTTCCCCACTAACTTTTCATACTCCAGGGATTCAAATAAATGGAGTTTACAAATTCACCCACTGTTCTGCTTTAAAACTTCATGAAACTTTGCTTTTTAGTAGGAAGTTAATTAGGAATATTTCTTATTACATCTTTAATGTGGGTAAGACTCCTGAGGCACTGTAAGCATTAATTAAGACCTACAGTACCCTCTGAAGTAGATAGTACTTACCCATAGTTATACTGAAGTAAAGTCTCCCTCCTTCACTTGGACTGATGATACACTCTATCCCAATATCAGCAAACCTACTTTAAATACTGAGAAACTAATATATTGAAAGGAAGATGGAAAAGAGCACTACAAAATATTTTCCTATGCTTTCACTTTGGTGCAATGCTATTTGCAACCTGCTGTTATTCAAAAATTTGTTACCTGTTACATGACACTTTACATGTCTGTATAAAATATAGCCATGCTTCAAAAAATGAGTTTGGATCTTTTTCAGTTTGCCTGCCAAAAATTATTTTGGATGGTCTAGACAATTTCAGTCAATAGCTTACAAGCTGAATGTTTCTGGGAATTGAAAGTGTTTGGACCATTCAGGGATTCTTTGAAGACCTGAGTAAAACTGTACCCACATGTCTCTTCTGCTAATGTACTTCAGTAGAAACAGGGATGCAATAGCTTCATACATCTGCATCACATTAATATTGTACTGGAATACTGGTATAGCAGTAACATGATACAATGGACAAATCACAACGTCTGTAAGACTTTCATATGGTTCTGCTGTATGAAAGTCATTAGTGTCAGCTGCAGCTTGTAGGGCTGCTGCTTGTGAGCATTAGGGAGCAGCGAATAGTGCAGTTGGTGCCTTCGAGTGTTGTAAACTGCTGTATGATCAACTCCAGTGCTGCATTCCCCTGATAAGGAAAACACATCCAGAAATGAGTAATCACTTTGAACTTCCACTTTTTCCATCCTAAAAGTTACTTTCCCTAAATTTCATTGATTTTTGGCATCTCTTAGACAGCAACCCACAAATCATTTGTTAAAATGCCAGGTATAACTATATGCTTCATCTGAGTGCCTTTGCTCCTCATAGAACTGTGTTCCTTTAAGATTTCTACAGCACCTAACACCAACTTGACTGGGAACAGGAGGCTTGGTCCAAACCCCATCAACATAAAAGAAAAGACTTACTGAACAGCTGGCAGAGTTGGGTACCTGGCTTTAGATCTCAAGAGCCCCAGGCATTTCCCTTGCTGTAAAACACATAGGTTTATTAATTCGTATGTTATCTGACAAACTGGGGTTTTAGGAACTGTTGCATATACATTGGAAATAATTCCACCAAAACTGAGCCAGCCAATGGCAGCATTAAAACTCAGATTAGGATTTTTTTTTTTTCTGAAAGCAATAGGAATCAAGCTGCAAACTTTGGACCCAAATGTCCTGTCCTCAGGTTATGTTCCACCAGTTATTTTGCAGATTCGCTTCATATTACGGTGCAACAATAAGAAAGCTAAGTACATAGGCAGGTTAGTAAAAGAAATTAAGTGTAGCCAAGTGAAAAGTGGGAAACAACTTGTATAGGATGTTTTCAGTTACTTTTAACATACCAATAATAAAAACCTAAGTATGTCCCTGCTTTCAACTGTGTATTTATTACAGTAGATCACACTCACTTATAAAAATTATAAATTTTACTCAAACAGCATAGCTTTGGCCAAGATACTCTGAAGATAATGAAACTACAAGGGTGACCATAAACTGGATCAGATCAAAGGTCCAGAAGTCTGTATCCAAGACTGTCAAATAGAAGATCCATAAAAGAAGCATAAAAACAGGACAACATATAATGAAACTACCCTGGCCCAGTCTCACAGTTTCAGTGATTTGTGGTGCAGGTGCTTCCTGAGCCAGCAGTAGATTCTTTCTATTTAATAGTGCAAGATGGATTTTTCAACCACAAATTCATCCAATTTCTTTGTCAGCTTCCGTAAGCTGCTATCATTTGCAATGGCTTGTGGTCGCAAGTGAATGAGGACTATCGCCTTTTGATGTAGTTGAATTTACTGCCTAGATTCACCTTGTCCTTTAGTTTTGTTTGATACCCTGTAGAACTTACACTGGAAAAGACAGTTATTTTTTTGCCTATCAGCCTCCTGCATCTTACCACTGCTTTTGGAGAGCTTTTGGAAAGATGGCATAGGCATTGTCCTGCTCTATTTGCCAGCTTCTGCTGCAGGGCTTCAGACAAGTTGCTGCCTCCTTGGAGAGAGCAGGTGAGAGCTGGCATTGTCCACCCCACAGGATCCTCTCCCTGACTCGCCACCAGATGTGTAGGGACAGGGATGCCCAACCTCAAGCGCTGTTTTGCAGCTACCAGCAATTGCAGCTAGTGGGACCTGCCTCCTGGACCATTCATTACCACTGCTGCTGGTGCCTCAGGTCATAAACCCAAACTCTCTGCCAGATAACCCATTCTCTGAACTGCTGTGCTTTATCCAAAGGGGGAAGCCCTTAATCACCATCATTGGACAAAATCTGACATAACTGCTAAGACTTGACAAAGGCTTTAATAAAATGCTTTTTTTCCAACAGCTCTGAAGGTGTTGGGCTTCCATCAGGGAGGGATAAGCAGTGCTTGACACAGTGTCCTTGCTGTGATCTCTGATAAAGCTGCAGGAGTGTTTTGTACTCTGACTAGGAAGAGGTAACTGCTGTACTTTTTTCACCCACATCAGCATTATTCCTTTTTTTGAGTGTGTACTGCTTAGCCACAGAAAATGACAAAAAATCCTGTGTGAGAGGATTTAGCGAAAACAACACCATAGTCTTTTATCTATGCTGACTGAAAGTTAATCCATATATGCAAGAATCTGATGCTTCAGCTTACTGGGAGAGACAGACACATAGTAGAATCTCTTGAACATTTTTGCTTTAGAATAACAGAGCTTTGTCATCTTTTGTCTGGTTGTGGCCTATAGAAGCCTTTTGGTGAAGTTAAAATTTCTTGCACAAACTACAGGAATCTACCTCAAAGATAATGTAGAACAATGGATTAGATACAGATAAAAAAAAAATAAAATAAAATCTAACCAGGCTTTGAGGTCTCAGGGAGCCCATGCTCATAAATTATTTGAAAGTGATGTTATGCACAGTATGAAAACTCAAGATTCTGGGTAAGGATGGAGTTTCAGAATAAATTATATATAATTATGTAGAATTGTTGACTCATTCTCTCTTCTTTCATTGTAAACATCATATTTCTTTTTTTTATTATACTGGCCAGTTGTAGTTCATCCCAAATTTCTGATCCCTGGTTTTAGTTTTGTATCTTGGACCCTACCAAATTCATATACACAAAGTGAAACATGATGAAATT
The DNA here is from genome assembly GCA_013398125.1 of Aegotheles bennettii. Lineage (NCBI taxonomy): Eukaryota > Metazoa > Chordata > Aves > Caprimulgiformes > Aegothelidae > Aegotheles > Aegotheles bennettii. Next base: position 81,481 of record VZRW01011373.1, on the reverse strand, counting down.
TCAAATAGTCCATAGTTTCAGAAAGACACAATGCAAAAGGCCATGAGTCACTGAAGATAATATGCAGGCAAAAGGAAAACACTTTGCTGAGCTCAGGGGCAGGCAGGCACCCAGTGAAACTGCTTGTTCTAGCTATTGCTTCTCCTTTGGAAGATGTACTGTCAAAAGACCAGGACTTCGCAATGTGGTCTGAAAACGCAGAACAGGCAAAGTCCTTCAATTTTCTGAAATTTCTTTAAAGAGAGGGGACCAGTTAGCCTGTCTTGGAAGATAAGAGATTGGACGGAGAAAAGTGTCCCAAAGCTTTCCCTTTTATTGTCCCCAGTTCAGCAACATCTGTAAAACATGGGTTAAATGTTCATTGAAATGGGTCTTCTGATATGCTTAGATACATGCCTGAGATATATTGCCCACCTGAAAAAGTATAAACAGGGCAGATTAGAAGGAGAAAATATCTGTGGTTCATTACTCATTGGTAGTGGATATTTCTGTCATAAACTACATTCTAATAGTTTCATTTTTACTATTTTTGCCAAAACTTACACTTTTGGCAGTGCCAGAAAGAACTATAGGAAGGAGAATTTTGTGTCAAAGGAGATGAACCTAATCTGGTTTGTTTGAAAGTAGCCCTGTGCTGGTTCAAAAATGTGAACTTGTGTCTGGAATATCTGGCTGATGTCCAGTTCTATATGTACATAAGATATGGCCATTGATTCTGTCATATATTTTACATCATGTTTTATCTTTAAAAAGTGGAACAGAATTTATTCAACTCCATGGCTAGGGAAAATTCTAACAACGTGTTACAAAACTCTACAAAGTTTTTTTAATAACACTTGTAAGAGAGACTCAAAATAAATATTAATACTAAGCTTAGTAGTATAGGACAGGATCAGTAGTACCAAATTGGATCACCGAGTTCTTCATTACTTTCTTTTGATTGCTACTACAGTACATCCTACCTGGGGGCAGGTACAGTTGCTGTCCTTATCTGCCTCAGATCTTAGCTATATCAGCATCTGAACCCCTCCCTCACCTTTTGGCACTGATCACTGATCCTAATTTCCTCCAGTGAGCCCTACAGCAAACAGTGCATTATAATGCTCCAGCCATGTAGGATCTGACATCGAATTAATGGGAAGTAAAGGACCTTTTGGATCCCTAATATTTGTTGGAGGCCTGACCTCTTTCTAGGAAAGGTCTTTCCTCCTTTTAAAAAGACACAGTTCATATTTTTCATATTATTTTTATTTTCTTTCTTCTTCAATGTAAGTGCAGGAGAAACAGATGATTCTTATCAAAATAAATAAAGGCCCAAAACCTGATCTTAGATATCGGCTTTTGTGACTGTGTCATGAATTTGATCTTGGACAGAGTTTGCAATGTTTCAAAATACAGTATCTGATGATACATATTTTGATCTTGCATTTTTAAAAGGAATTGAAGTATCTGTCTTGAGAGGGTCTTTTGGCACGTAAAATTAATTTTTCAAACAAGTGCAGCTGGCACTTCACCAATATGAGTAAAATTTCTGAACAACCTTCACTGTTATTCATCCTGAACATTCTTCAGAAAGACTTGGCCTTCCTCTCTAACCCAGTTCTTTGGATATATATCTTTAAGTGTTAAGTGAAGACACAGAACACATTTCTGGGGATGTAGGAGGGATGGTTTAGTGAAAGACATTGATGGGTTTGTTAGTTCTTATTTTAGTAGCTCCTATGCACAGCGTACAGAATTAAACACATACAGAACCCAAGATATTAGAGGCAACCTAGTATTTTCACTTTTATAGATTTGCTGTCTCTTTGCTTGCTTCAGCTCTCATACAGTGTTCCTTACCTTGGTGAAGTTGTTTCTGTCCTTACAAATCTCAGTGATTCAGTTAATAATGCAATGGTCAACACTAACATGTATATAATTAAGATTTGTAAGTATTTAAAGTTGCCATGGTACCTTAGCACAGATAATACCATGGTAACTCTAATCAGGCAGAAGGTAAAATTTTATATACCTTCACAGTGGCCGCTATAATTGGCATTTTTATAACACTTTTTATTTGTAGGTGTTTACAGACATGAATTGATTAATCTCTACAATAGCTTTTTGAGATCACTATCAGCGTCTCACATGGCTCAGTCCAACATTATACACTTGAGGATCTCGGGAGAATTGGAAGAAAAATACCATAAAATTAAAGTTGTTTTAAAAGGTGATTGACTGGAACATTAATAAGGAGCACTGTAAGCCACAAGCTAAACATCACCAGTCTGGTTCAAAATTTCTGTAACTGGCATAGGAATCATGATATTCATGAAAGCAATTGTGTATGTTTTATTTGCCTCTGGGCTCTTTAGATATTAGGGTACACTGGGTCCTGTTTCTTGCTTCTCTCTTCTACCGAGAAAGCTTGTAGAAGCTGAAATTCTCACCCACACATAGCCCAAGGAGTTGAACCTACAAGAACAACAGCTGATATCACAGGTTCCACATAAAGCCACAAGAGCTGGTAACAGTGAGCAAAGCAAGGAGCCTCCCTTTTGCATATTAGCTCCATTTCACACAAGGACAAAGTTGCAGACATGCCCTCTCATTAGCCAAAACCACACCACTCCTCCTTTCCCATGCCTGCCTACTTCCTGCCTCTTTCTTGTTAGAAGAAAACACTGCTGTTCCTTTGCTTTCCATATCTTCCTCCTTACAGTCTTACAGTCCTACATTTTGTGTAGGAACACCATCATTGCAGTCTACCTATCTCTACAGAAGAAATGGTTTTGAATAAGACAGAGGGCAGGCACTGTCCCTCCAGTTGTTTTCCCCACAGACCTAAAAACTTTTGCTGATTCAGTCTCAAATTTCTTTCTGTAGCAACTGAAAATGCAAGGGCTAAATGAAGAGAAATTAAACATTTAAACTGATATAAACAAAGTTGTGATACAAAATGCAGAGAAAGCCATATATTTAAAAAGGGCTGAAACTTATTCACATGACATTAATTTATAGATTGGTTGAAGAGAAATATTCAGCAATATTCAACACAAAGTTTCTATAGTAAGAGAGAGGTGAAAAAAAAATCTGACTGGATATTGTTGAAATACTGTGTTATTTATGGTGGGAATAATAAGTAGTGTCACTAATTTTTTGATAGTTGCATCCCAAGAGAAGTCAGAATGTCTCTTCAGTGATCTAAACACTTTTAGGAAAGCAAACAGCATAGGAGGGAAAAAATAATCAAGTTTTCTTCCTCAGGATGAACTTTAAAGAGGCCTTCTTCTAAAAGGAATTTATTAATGCTGTGAATGATATAGAGTGACACCACTACCAAGAAAAAATTCTTTGCTCAGATGCTGAGCACAGTTGTTAATTACAGTCTGTACTCTCCCTCAGTGTGCAGGGCTCCCCCGGTGTCAGCATGGCTGGCGTCCCAGGGAGAAGGAGAAGCAGAGTACTGGGGCAAGAGAGAGATTGAAATTTAGTTACACAAGGCAGGACATACATGAGGGTATTTAGTGCTCCAAACCCAGCTCAGGGATGTTTTTGAGTTTTACATGAGACTACGACTGCATAATCCTCACCCTAGCTAGTTTTGACACAGGTTCACCTGTCCCACCTACCCCAGCTCCTGAGAGAGTGCTTGACCCGTCAGCTTGTATCCTCGGGCTCAGATATTTTTTAACTAGAAGTTGAAAGCTTATGCTGAAGAGACAGTCATGGTTTACCCATCACGTTCTTCAGATCTTCCCAGCTCATCTGCTACTAGCCGTTGTGAGTGTGATAGAGAGGCATGGTTGAAATTGTTCACCTCTTGAGTGGTGGTGGGCTCCCATGGACTTTTCCCCTGGCACTGTACCTGCCCACTGGCCACCCCTGGACAGGATGAGTACTGGGTGGTCCCCTGGGGCACCCTGTGCTCTAGAATTGGGAGCATTTGCCAGGAGGGTGGATATGTGTTGTTCCCCTCCCCAAGCAGGGCCCAGGGCCCATTGCCGAGTTCCAGTCCCCAGCCTTCAGCAAGGATCATGTTGTAACATCTCACTATGGCATGCTCATCAAGATCCTTTGAAGAGGGTCATTAAGACTGACTTTTGGAAACCAGAGACACCTGGAAACTGCTGCTGGTTACTCATACCCTCATGTGAATATAAAAGCTTGGAATGACTGGATGTCACTTGAGGAGTTCATCAGCTCTTCTGAAGATGGGAGCAATGGAAGAAGCTGAACATAGTGGGATATGTTTTCTGAAGTGTTCTCCTTACATAAAGCAAATTCAGATGCAATGAATCAGTCCTCTCATTGCCTTTAGACACAATGTGTCTAAAGTATAGGTAAGGTAGACTGAATTCCACTCTCTGCTTTACTCTGTAAACACTTTGACTTGGCTGGACTAGACCTGTTACTCATTGCCACTGATCACATGAGAAAGAAAACCAAAGTCTGTAAGTGTTTACAGGATGCAGTCATTAGAGTGGGAGTGAACACATGATTTACTCAAACTTATGTTCTTCCCAAGAAAATGACATGGATAGATTAAGTGTTGCAATTTACTGTAGATCTGCCATGTTAGTTTTGTGTGTGTCTACAGCAGCTGTCAAACTGTTAGGGTTTTATTGATCCAGATTATTTTTTCTCTATTAACCTGAGGATTAAAGAGAAAGGGTTTGGATTATGTGATGATTAATCACAGGTTAGATTTTTGCAGAGATGCATAGATAGGATTAAAATAGTTGTGTCCTAAATCCCAGTGCACTATTTCAATTTGAATAGGGTTTTTTTCATGTCATTATTTCAACCTGTTCCTGGTTAAAAGTGGAGACCTTAATTTTTCTTTTTAAAGCTGGTAATGCTGTTGTAATTACAATATGCCAATGTTGTGTACATTTAAGTATAACATAACTTAGTATATTCTTCCCTAGGTCAAATTTAGAAGATACCTGGAATGTTTTCTGGGCTTGAAAAGAATGTATCCTAAATCTTGTATCTAACTGAAAGAAACTGGAGAAGATAATCAGGTTGTTTAACATCCTGCTTTATTGAAATGCTCTTGGTACTGCTATGTTTTTAATTTCAAGGGGAGCCTAGATGTTGCATGACTTTTGATGATCCTTGCTTTGATTTGGGTGGGTTTGTCCCTGGGAAGTGTAATTACATATCTGATATGGATCTGTTTAAACAAGGTAATTCATAGTCTACTTTAGATCCTGCAAAGGTGCCAAATCCAGAGATGTGTAAAATTACCCTTTCCTTTTTCTGATCAAGACATAATAATGTGAAGCTTATTTTGTATACAGACCAATGTCTTCTTCCTTCTGAAGAACCGGATGAGGTGTTATAAGAAAATCTTACTTGACAATCATGGTGGTTTATGCATCAGGTTTTAGAAAGCTGCAAAGCTGTCTTCCTTAACAGCGAAAACACTGGAAAAATTAAGGCTCATGATAGTTTTGTTTTGGATACAAATAAATGTTAAAAGTACTCTAAGATTGCCTTTAGAAAAAAATCTTTAATACCTTTTGCTGATAAGAACTTTTCATTCTCATTTGAATATTGGCCAAATTGTGATTTTCTCACTCACACAGTAACAAATGGGTGTTTTCCACGATTGGGCCTGCTGATATCTACAGGATTACTCATGGTATAAAGCTTTATTCAGTTTATAGGTATCTCAGTCCTGCCTCTGGTGTTTATACAGTTTCACACCTTGAGGTCTTTCCTTTATTTGCTGATCTTTGCCTTCTCTCTTTTTTTCCTCTCTCCCTGTACTTTGGGTATATGCACATCTAGCTAGGGACATTTCAGCAGGTGGATAGCCTGAAACTTGGATGATTAACATGCATTTGTCAGATTTTTTATTTGATCCTTTTGTTATTTAGAACTAGCAAATGCTCTCCTATTCCTTAAGGGGGAGTGGGAATTATTTGAATTTGGTCTTAAAAGGATCAGTTCCGGCTCCAATTAGAGTATTGGAAAAAAAGTTTGAATTTTAACTATTGGTTTGTTATGACAGGTGGGTCCATAGCTAAAACAACTGAGAGTGCCATGCAATGGATTTACACAGTTGATTGACATGGCACAGTGTTTACACTGAAGTCAGAGACCAAACTGAGATTTCTGTCCACAGGGACCCTGTGGCATCTGCCAGAGAAGAGTCCCTGCTGTTGAGTTGCTCTCACCAGTCTCTGTTCACCCTTTATCTACAGCATGGCTTAGCATTGAGTCAGTCAGAGAAACACCCTGACTGCTGACATTTTCTTTTGCTGCACTACAAAATCCTGTGAGAATCATTTCAGGTGGCTATTTCAGACCTCATGGGCCAAAGGATCACAGTACCTTCCTCCTCCATGTCCTTCCCATAGTGTGTATTTCATCTTAGCTCCCTGCTTCACAGTCCAGTTCTACCAGTAACAACATCTCTGGGTGACAACAGCAGTGCAGGATTCACGTATACCTTCCAAGTTTGCTGCTGTGGTTTAGCAGGTTCCCACTAGGGCTACTTTGACGACTGAGTTACATTTCGGTGTCCCATATGTTGTCCATCTCCTGGCTCCAGCAGCTATATAAACACCATGCAGTTGTTCCCAGGAAAGGGCTGGCAGAAAACTCAGAAGATAATGAGTCAAGGACTCCTTGCTCTCCAGCAGACTCAGCCAGCCCCCTGAAGTCTGCGCACTCACAGCTCTGTCCTGACTTCGGGGCAGACATGATGTCTTGTCAATCAGCTGAGGCAGTTTTCTGTAATCCTGTTACATGCACACCTGCCATGACCAGCAAATAGTGGATTTTATTCTTGTTTCAAGCACTTGTCCTGTGTTGGAGGAGCTTCAAGTTCTACCAAGGTGCTACATAGGGAAACTCCCCAGATGCCATATGGGGAACATACCTGCCAGAGAGGCATGAACACGTGGTGCCTTCAGCGAGGAACTGGGAATTAAGCATTCCTGGCCTCAGCATAGTCCTTCCATCACCATGGCAGCTGCATCTTCTAAATGTAGATAAATATTGACCTGGTCTCAGAAGAATGGTAGTTTCACATAGTTTTCCAACGCTGCATTAATAAGCAACTTGCAATCCAGTTAGTCAAACTGTCAGTAGTGCCAGCCAAGTAATTTACATGGCAACAGCATGTAACAGATTCTAACACAACAAAATTATTTACCAAGATCAACAATGTAATTTATACAAAGATCTGACTGCTTTTATGAAGCCCATGAGATGTATCTGGCCATCCAGGTTCATTTATGATTTTCTGATGCTTTTTTTTTTTTTAAATGAAGGAAATATAAAGTTTATTCAGTTGACATTTAGCCTCTTCTCTCATTAAAAAGAAACCACCTGCCAATAAAAAAGAAGTGGTAAAGCACTTCCAAGTCTAAAATGAAGATGCAACACAAAATCAATTCCAGGATGAAATATATAATTACAAAATTGTATGAAAAGAGAATACACAGTGCTTCTAACAATTTTTTTTTGCTTGTAAATGTTACACGAATTCCTCTTGTCTGCAATACATGGTGGAATTATCTGTTCTAAATAGATTTCCTAGGATATCAACTGCCTCAGCTGGTTGACGACAATTTCTTGAAACCTTTCTCAAGCCAAATTCCATCTAAGTTTGAAAGCATTTGGTTGAAATTTGTCTTGTGACATTTGGTTGTATGTATGTCAGAGGATATGTGCAAACCACCTAAATTAAATAAGATAGGCTCCTTATTTTCCTAAGCCCCAGCCAGCGGGGACAGAGTTGGCTCCTATAGAGTGTGAAAGCCTAACTTAGCACTTCCGAATTTTCCTCAATCTGATTCTCCCTGTTGGTAAAAGGAAAAGCCTAGGAGACAATTAAACTAGCTGCTTAAAATTCAGTACAGTTAATAGTTTTGCAATGTGTTCGCCCCTTGCAAAATACTTGCACAGCCAAAGGCCAAATACTGCAGCTTTCACACTGCTGGAAGCATTTCACAGCCTTCGGCTGTGAAGCTGCAGAACTTCAGCTTGTACTACAGTGGCCATGCTCAGCGACTCAGGGTGGAATCCAAAGCCAGTAACAGTTATGAAAGGCTGTGCAGGGGATGAGAATTCTGCCAAGGGATATCTGTATTGCATGACCTAGGGTGTGCATACTGCATACAACATGGTAATAAGCCAAATGAACTCCTCCGATAAGACTGGATTTGTTTGAATTATCACATCTTTCAAATATAACTCTTTGCATCCTAAAGTAAAATTTGAGAGAGTTCACAGTTCATGATCATTATGTACTGTGTTCTCGTCTCCAAGCATGTGACTCTGTACTGGTCTGTTGTGAGGTCAGCTGAGAGATGAATATGAAATATTATATCCCAGTAAGGTCGACTGAAGGCACGTGATCAAGGTCATAGAAATCACTCCGGGAGGTCTGAGTTGAATGTCTGCCAAAGTATTACAGAATTATGTTTTTTCCAGGAAACACAACAGAAGAATTTAGGTCAGCCTACTCAACTGGAAATCAAAGGTCCCTATGATTCCTCAGACTTGAAGGGTCTTGTTGAGACGTGATAAAAACAAGAACAAATGCATTAACCTTCAAACTAGGATATTCTATGGATGAATGCAACACTGGTTTAAGAGGGGTTGCTGCATGGAAGTATGAATATGTACCATGGTAACTAATACTAATGGGAAGTAGGTGAAAAAGCTCCTCAGGCTTGCAGTAAATCACCACTCGATGCTTCCACATCTGCAGGTAGAGGGAAAAATGACTCATACAACATCTGATGCTGTGTGGAGGGATATGGTTTTGGCTTGGACTCACCTGAACTCTGCGGGTTCCAAGTGAACAAATGCAAGCAAACTTCATGAAAGCCTCCATTATTGGTGTGTGGCTTTGACATTTTCTGGAGCTTTGAGACTGCAACTTGGAATGGTTAATTGACATCTTAGTTGCCAAAAATTTCAAAGCAGCATGCTGACTGCATCAGAAATCACCCACTAAAAGGACGTTGGTGTCAAAACAGCTAGCTTCGCTAGAAAGTGGCAAATTAATAGAAGATACTCTGGTGGCAGAAGAGAAGAAAATATCCAAAAAGGTGTTAGAAGAAGCCTTGAGGACAGTAAGAAAAGCATCAGATATCTTGGAAGAGAAGGGGTCATTCAAGTCATGGAGGAAAAAGGTCTTTTTCCCCTTTCACTCAAAATTGTGGGCAGCAGCTGACAACATCAAATCTGCCTGTGAACTCAAGCCAGGAAACTGTGAGGCAGCCAAGAAATTCTAAAATGTTGTCTTGTAATAAAGTTGAAGTTTAAGTCAGGAGAACTTTAATTTTAATCCTGGAAAATTTATAAACAGCAGAGGCTCCACTGTCATATTCACTGTAAATTGTTACTCAGCTTCAGTCTGGAATCGTGCAGTGAGCTGAAGCCATGGCAGAAATAAATACAATACCTGATTTCCAAGCATGTTCAGCTCAGTGCAGTCTGTGCTACTTAAAGCTACTCATGCATGTTATGAAGCTCAGATAGCTGGTGTCAACAGGGATTTCTCAGGGGACCGTAGGAAGAAGAGGTCTAGGGGTCCGTTTGGGGCACAAGCCCAGAGATCTGCTGAGCAATAACCACTTGAACAAATTTCCACTGCTAGACATGAGTGCAAATCCATCCACTGACATTGTTTCACCATCCTGTGGCTGCAGATGCATATTACACAGAGATGCATCTCTTGTCTACAGGAAGATAAAAATGAGATAACTCTACACAACATCAGACGGAGCTTTTGCTAGCATGGCAGTGGTTATCAAGAAGGGCTTGGAGGGTTGTGTTTGGTAAATAGGAGTGTATTATTTATCTAAGTTAGTAAAAACCCAAAGGCAGACACTGTCATGTTGGCAAATACACATCAAGCAACGGCAAGATAGCTTGGTTGGTTTGTGAGACTGTTGGACGTAGCAGACATAAATAACTTACCCTGATAAGCTGCACCTGTACCAAGAGGGATTCTGAACAAGTGTTTTCTCATTTGCACATTGGCTGAAATGTGCCTTCCAGGATGATGGGCTTGTTAAATGCTAGAAAAAATTACTTCCCCTTTGCCCACCTGTTTTCTTCAGCGGCAGGGTTGCCTGTTTGTAATGGACTTTCTCTGTGGGGAGTTTCTTGATGTTACTGCAAAGTGGTAACAAAAATGTGTTACAGACCACATTGGTTGAATTTAGCAATAAGTGAGGTTCACTTTTGCTCAGCCTTAGTTCTAACTAGGTTTTAACTGTTTTCACCCTTGATTTTAACTGTTCCACTTTCCCTTTTCATACTACAATAATATTTTCATAGAACTGGATTATCCATGCAATTGGATTAAAAGGACTAGGATCTGGCTTTCTGTTCACTGCTTAGTCTTGAAGATATTTTACTATCTGCTGAAAAAATACTCTCTTTCAAACAGTGTTCACTTACTGATTCACTTACTGAATGAGCATCCATAGCTAATCTTCTTACAATTAATGAGATTATTTCCCCATATCTTTTGTACTAATAATAAAAATAAAAAACTCACTTTTTTACAAAGCCAGGTTCTGTTACCTTAAGTCAAATGGAGTTTTGGAACTTGCCTGTGTTTTTTTAAAGACAGCTTATAATACCTAATATTATCTAAATTAAAACCCTCAAATTTGTCAGGATCTGGAAAGCTATCTAAGCAGTGATTGCTAGATAGGGAAAATAAAAGGCTTAAATTTACTTTAGGTTCTAGATAGGACCATATTTATAAGCTTGCATAAAAATGGCTTTGGTAAAGGAAGTTGATTCTTGTGGGTTTTGATCCTGCAGCATGCAATTCTCTGTGATCAGGATCAGCCATTTAATGAGATGGAGCATTCCAGGACAAAGCAAGAGTAATTGAAAAAATGCCTTGGGCAGAGCACATCTATGTTTGTTTTTACTAGTAAGAAGTTTTGGTAGCCAACATGAATTAACAGTTATTGGAGACCTACTTCCACTTTGCACTAGAGTCTATGATTTTGTCCTTAACAGTTTATACTTCTGATTAAACAGTTCTTTATAATTAACCCCTTGATTCTGTAAATTCTTTAGTTTTCCTGCCCAGTATAGCATAAAATTTTCCTTGGACTTTGGGCGCCTTTGAGGGAGAGTTAAACACTGACAATCTGAAGATGTTCAGAGTTGGAATTCCCATTTATTTTCCTACATAGCTAAACTCCAGCTCTAGGATCACTGCAGCAGAAACCAACTTATAGGTCAGAACACACTTGTGTCTGTTTGTGCATGAGTGTGTAAACACCTTCTTGTAACAAAAAAAAGGGGAATCTTTCAAAACAGAATAGACACAGAAAAGTAGTCTCATATAAAAAACACAGTAAATTCTGATAAGAAATTACATACAGTACACCAGACAGATAGCCAAAAACAGGAGAAAAAGCCCAAACACCCCATATTCCTTCAGCCTATATAAAAAAAAGGTAATCTACAAATTCATAAAAAAATATACTGAAAAACACAATGAGAAAGCAAACCCCAGTCCATTTCCAGTTCTTAATATCACTCATCAAGCAAAGAATCCAACACGAGTTATAGAAGAAATCCAAGTTATTCAATAACCAAATTCTTATAAATAATAATAAAATTTCAAAGTTGAGTTTACATTATGAGATTCAAAACAGACTCTTAGAATTAGGTGAATTTCAGGAATACTTATCTAATATTACTGAATCCTTCTTCCATTGCTAGTTTCCTGATTAAAAAGTATTTTTTATAAACATGAATGTTTCATGGATGTTTAGGATGGAAATCATAATAATATGAAATGCTTAGAAAAAAAAATTTAAAAAAAAAGTGAATGCTGAAGAGTTTCCTTCTTATTTGAAAAATTTCATGCAGCACTGTGATATATGTTGTGACAGCACAGAGAAGAAAAGGAGAATTAATATATGTCAAGAGTGGATGGTAGGAGAGTTGAAAGTAAAACTTCTGTCTTGTTAAACTGAAGTTGAAAGTTTCGTCACTTCCTTCATTATGTGATTGCTATCACCTGGTGCATTGGAACAGCTTTTACTCATTAGTCAGCAAATAATAATTAGCTGCACAGAATTTTAATGATATCCTGTAAACTTTCACCATATTTGAAGAAGGGTCAGTTTCAAATAATCAAAGCTTAAAGAGCTCCAGTTTTAAAAGGCAATATGTTCTGTTAATATACTCACTGAGATCCATATAATTCTTGGGTATTTGCAGATGGTCATTTAAGATTTTCCCTCTGCAAAAATTACCACAAGAAATATACTGATTTTGTGCAGAAATTTGGGTTTGCAATCAGAAGTTATTTTCAAACTTGGGCACTGTGATGCTTGTACCCTAGCCTCAGCTCTGAAACAGACACCAAAAGAATAAGTAAGGAAGCTGATAAAATCCACACACATCATTACATCCTAATTTCAGGAAAGTAGATGCAGAGTAACAGCTAGGAAATGTAAACTGCATCTCCAGTATACGACAGCGTCCATTGTCTTTGGCTTATATATCCAGGGTGTGCTGACCAGAGCCACTGGCTGATCCCACAGATGATCAGGCCCAGTTTCCTTCCAGACTGTTTTTTTGTGTGTTTCAGCAGAAAGTTCCTCTGTCACTCCATATTGGCCTCTGTCACAGGTAGCACTCTGTTACAACGGCAGGTATTGTGTCTCCCCACTTCTTGACATGACCTGCTGGGTTTTGCAAACTCTGTTTGTTTCAAATAATGTTCTTCACATTTTTGCATGTGCCATAAGGGCCTTGGGAAGAGGAAGATTTTTTTTTATCATTTGTTTGTGGTTATGTTAAAATTGTAGGGTCTCATCTCAGAAGTTTACAGAATTTCCTATACCTGAGGTTATTCAGTCAAACAGAAGTTTAAGACTCAACTTCTCTGAATCTTCCCAGGCTCTTCCTGAATTTAATCCTGAATCTTGTATGTGCTTAGAAGAATTCACTGTGTAAATAAGCATAAGATCAGAAAGGGAATTGTTTCCTTTGGACTCACTGCTCTGGACCATGCAACTGCGTTTTGTTACTCAAGTAAACTTCATTTAAAAAGAATCCAGTAAACAGATTTTTGGGAGTCTGTTTTGGAAACAACCTTAGACCCTTAATGACTGACTACTTTTCTGTTGCCAGTAGTAAATATTTGCATGCATTTTTTCTTAATATAACTCCAAGGCTGCTTTGACAGGTTACTGTTTCAGTTAACCTGATGTGGAACGCTGCCATGATTTTCTTGTCTATGCCCACTGACACTTAGATATCGAAATCCTGAGTACTGTAGCAGAAGTTTAAGTTTAAGCTCAGTTTAAGTTGAGAGTGACTCTACTGAAGCTAAGCATGTGTTTGACTACCACACTGAACTGTAGCCTAGTAAATACAGTAGTTAATGATGACATTCTGTAACTACTTCAGATCAACAGCTTTATGGACTAAAAGCATAAAGAAGCACCTTGAAACAAGATCTGCTTTTGTTGCGTATGTGCTGGTGGTTCAATTTCCTTAGCCAGTTATTGTGATCTGTAAGGATAAATATATCCTTAGCATACAGTCAGATTTTAAATCTAGCAGCATGGTAACGCATGCGGGGCCCAGTGCTGTCTCTTTTGTAGGAAGCAATTTTCATGTTGTAAGCAGCTAAGATGAAAGCAATGCATAACTCATTTAGGTAGTGCCGCAGACAGACTCAGGTTAACTACAAAGGGCAGCTTGGCATGTCACCTGCGGTCTCCTGAATTCTTTCAGCTGCCTGTCTGCAGCTGGAGAGGCTTTGTAAACTATGGATAAAAATAGAGATAGACAGTATTCCCTGAACACTCTGTAATGCTTGAAAAGCAATTTAACAATGTTGGGGGTGAGGGGGGGCAGGGGGAAGAAGGACAAAAAGAATTATTTTGACCAAAACTCTCTCTGGACAATTATCTCATGCAGTTTGCTGTTTGTATGTCACTTAAGCTATCTACTCCCCCAGCTTCAAACGATCTCTTCTGGTACAAAAGAAATAGTGTAATTTATTTCATGGATCTGGAACAAAACACAAATCCAAGTCATTACAGTTTGAATCTCATTCAAGATAGTGTTACATGTTAAATTTGCTTAACGCAAGAAATAAGATGCCAGCTTTAGTGTAGTTTAGCAGTATTCCCATTCAATAAAGCATATGCTAACCATACATCAAACTTTCTATGGAGCTTTGTGGTGAATAATTAAAAATGCACAATTCTTTTACTATACGTATTTACTGCTACTATTTCAGCAAGAAATTAATTGAAATTTCTTTAAGAAAAAGTAGTTTTTGTCAAGTATCTGATAAAACTTTCCAGTTTCTCCTGCAAGATACATCTCTCCTGCTGTTGTCACTGTTAATTTAGAGTGAACTTGCGTGGGTTGAGCTCCATTGCATATTCAGTCAGGCTTACTACACCACAGAGCAGTGAGTCATGACTGGGGCTGATAAAGGCGGATGCTGTACCTTCCTTTCTGTACTGAGATTAGTTTACATTTTAATTATGTTTTGACAGCATAGATGGGCTTTCATTAGTGTTACAGGGCTGCAATATCACCCGAAGGTAGAACCAGCGCAGTTTCCATCACATGTGGGTTTCCTTTGATACTGCCCTGGCAGCGCTGGGAAGGAACCGCATTCTGCATTCAGGTCGTAAAGGAGCAACCCCGTTGGGCTCCACGGGGCTCCGCTTCTGACGGCTGACTGGTCCGTCTTCCTTCCCACTAAGGCAGAAAAGGATGAAAAAAGCAATCTAAACATTTGTGCAGTTTATTCATATGCAGATAGTGTTGTAGATAGATGCTGGCATAGTCACTCTCCTCCTCTGCTAAGAGGTGTTGGGTCATCAGATGCAAGAACTGGTAGAAACTTGCCGATATATCACCAGTAAAACAAGAAGTGCACAGAGCTAGTGTGATGAGGAGAACTATTTGCTATTACCGACAAGCAACAGTACTTCTTCCTCTGGATTCAGGAGGTGTGATGCTCAGAAACCTTTCCCTCCCTTAACTACTCCCACTGCAATGTGCCTTCATGTTATTTTTTCTGGGGGTTTCTTTAACTCTAAATGATCACAGAAGTCCAGCTCCAGTGATCACACTCACAGACTGCTGCAAACAGCTCTAAAAGCAGCTTAGGATTGTTTTCAGAGAGAGGAACAATTGGCACTATATACAGATCCCAGCTTTACAAATCCCAACTAGCTCAATTAATAAAATCCACCCAAAAATCTTGTTCTGTTTTCCTTATGTTCAATATAAATATCTGTACCCTTATACTCACATGGGATTTTCCTGCTGAATCATGTTATTTTTCAATTTCCAATAAACTTGTTAAATACATAAAACAAATTTTTGGTAAGGCTCAGAGATTCATCAGGAGATACAACATGAGGCACAAAATTACTTTCCTTTACATTATATTTCAATATTAATTACATTTGATTAGATTGAATTTGGAGTCAAATGAGAGTTAAAAATCCATTTTGTAAAAGTCACATTCAATGCATCACTCATTCAGATAAATTTTGCACTTATGAATTAATCTGCCACCTGTTGGATTTGTTATTAATAACATTGGGTTTGGGGTGTGATTTTTAACAATCAGTTGCAGTGAATAAAATCATAGAAGAAATTTCCCAGCACAACCTAAACTACAAGCTAGACAATGGAAATCTGCATCTAATACCTGTGAAGGTGGACACGGGCCTTCTATTGTCTGACTGCCTGCACAAAGGCGTGATTCAAAGCCTGTTTGTTACCAACTGGACTGTCTGCAAAGCAGATTCTTTTTAAAGTATGCCTTATAATTTAAAGAAGAAATGTGACTGAACTGGAAACCACACTGCATTTGCAATAAGTGTTTGTAACAATGCAAATGACAGCCCTTTTCAAAGTGCAGTAGTTGCCAATTAAAATAAAAATTCTGCATGTTCAAAACCATCAAATGGTTTTCATTCTGAAAATGAACTGATATGTTACTGGAGAGAGAAATTACACAACCAAACTCTGCTCTCCTGGAATCCTGAAAGCTAGTTAATGCAGAAGAGCTACAACAGTCTAACATGAAAAATGCAGCAGGTTAGTGCACTGAAGGCTATACCATGGACCCTTGGCTCCTCCCATCTTATTCGGTGTTTCTTGTAGGACATTAAAAGGCTGAGTGAGGGGGAGCAGTGTGTTGGAAAGAATAAATATTTTAAAATCACAATGATCTATATGAAAGAGAAAAATATTTGGAATATCTCTAAGGAAGAATAGGAGCTGCATGATTTTCTTCAGATGTCCAAAAAGAAGTTGTTGAACAGTAGCCCCCTAAAAATGGGGAAAGATGAATTACTGCAGAGGGAGTGTATAGTGCTGGAGGGGGAAAGTAGCTGCAGAAAAAATCTGTACAATCATGGAAATAAAACCCCACATAATTAGCATGTGCCTTTACTTGGGCTTGATACTTGACACAACATCAAACTCAAAATTAACATGAGAGATCAAAGGCAATCTTGTTGCCTAACAAGAAAAAATGTGCAAATGAATGACCAGTCAGATATCAGGAAAAACAGGGAAGATTTTAATTTGTTATTTATGCAAGAGTTATGAACCACTGACAGTTGAAAGTTTCAGCGATTTTTTTTCTCTAAAAAAGATTATACACTGTTTTCTATTCCCACTGTCCCCACACAGAAAACACAGCTAACCCCACTGATAAAAAGGGAAGACAGCCAGCTTCAAAATAACCTGTTGACATAGGGAGAACAATGGAAACAAATGCTGTTGAGAAGTAAGCAAAAGGAACATCTGAAATGAATCATTTGAAAGCTGAATGTATGTAGGTGGATCTGGCCAAATTAGACTTTGCTAAAGGGGAAAAAAAAGCCTTTGGGAAAACAAAGGAGAAAGCAGAATGAGATAATTGTTAGGAAAGATAGTACTGCAATACTTAAGGGGAATAGGAATACTTCAGCTTACAAAGTGAAAGAATTTATGTAGGCAGAACAAAATCTTCATCTGGGCGAAAAATCTATTAACTCTTTCTCTAGATTTAATTGCAATTCTATTAGATACTTTTTAAAGCATATCCCAGTTAATCTTAGGCAGCCTGTTTACAATATGTATAGGCTTACAAAAGGATTTACAAATATACATAGTTTGCCAAAAACATAAATTCAAGACATATTGTGTTCTATACAGGAATCATTTAGTCACCTGTCTTATTAGCTTGGCCAGATGACTGTCCTTGCAATGTTATAGCAGTTCTTGTTTCCATAGCACAAGTGACCACCAGAATAGCTGAAACCCCCAATGCCTTCAGCACCAGTACAGCAGTACAATATTTAACTCAGATAAAAAACTTTCCCTTACACAGTAACCTCTGCAATAAATTGCAAGAAAACTGACCTAATTTTGGTTTCTAAAAATTCTTCTTGAGTTCTAAGAAAAAAATACTGGCTGAATATATATAGACAGGGACATATTGACACATAGATTTTTTTATCGGTGCAAAATTTACTCGCAAGGTATCAGCTAATATGAAATTTATTAGAAGGCAAAACACAAGATTTTTAATAGTTTTGTTCAGTGTAGCTGAATCACTTTTTCATGAAGTTTTATGCAGAGATTAGGCCAATTTCAAATGAACTATACAGAGCAATTTACCGAGTTGAAAGAGCAAATCGGTGTAAATGACACAAATACAGAGCCTTCTTAGAATCCAGTTTTAATCACTGTGTCTGGTTTCCAGAATAGCACACTCTGAAAAGCAATAAGGTTCTCCTTATACTGTTATTTCTCATAAGTTTTCTAAAAAAAGTTTAGTAAGTTCCTTTCTTATTGAGCTTAAATATTTATGATTTCTCTAATGTATCCAGGAAAGCCATGATCATATTAATCAATGTAATTTCAAAGAGGTTCTGCTTTTTTCAGGTGTATGAAATCTTTCCAGACAGTTGACTAACAAGTCCAAGATTAATAAGTATATTTAATTTCTGTTTAAACATTGGTTGGAAAGTGGCTGTCTTCTAACCTGTTAATAAAGAGTCTTCCGAAAGAGATAAAAAAGACTTACAATTTAAAAGTTATTAAATTATGTAATTATTTGGTTAAGATATAAAATCAGCATGTGACATGAAACAAAACCCTCTGAAATGAATGGAATTAACTCTCATTTTCCAGACATGAAATATCTGCTGCAGCCCTGATCTTTTCTGACAGCTTGAAATGTAGAATTTTTATCTAGTGGACTCTTGAACTCTGCTATCTGCCAAGAAGAAACTTGGTCCTTAGAGTTTTCTTTCATTCTAGAATGAAATCTCTAGATGTTATCTAGCTAGAATCATATTCTTATCCACCCTTTGGAAACCTGGATAACAGATTTCAGGAAGGTGCCTGGTGCCAATTTTGTTATTACAATGTGAATTAGAACCATCTGAATCAACTGCACCATTTATAAATCCTAAATATCAGATATTCCTTTTTGTTTAGATTTTTCTTCCACTTCCATCATCTCACAAGGTTAAAGTGCATCAGTTTTGCTGAGATCTTCTGTGAAATGAAGATATTATTCCACACATGTACTAACCCTCACTTCGAAATATCCATGACTTTTCACACTGCCTAATTTTTTTCTAAAGTGTGAATTGCACTTTTGCAGTGTGTGATAGTTGAAAGACTTCCCATTAGGGCTAGATTTTCCAGGTCTGATGTAGTCTTTGATCCAATAAAATATATTTTTTTCTCTTGGTGGTCTGCAGTGAGATTTCCAGAGACCTCAGCCTTGTAGCAGGGATAGGTTTCTACAAAGCTGCAATTAGACCTTGCTTAGCATTGTTTGAAATGATTGATTCAGCATATTTCAAAGCCAGGTTGAATCCAGGAGGAATGGATATTCACTCTTCATCAAAATCTGTGCAAATACAGCTTTTTTCCACAGAGGTTCATTCAGATGATCATAGCTCATTGTCTTGAATAGGTATTACGGTCATTAACTTGCTTCCAAACATCTGCATCACAGCTTTGCTAGATCACAGGAGACAGTGACTACCTAAGTTTGCTGAAACGAACATACTTTCAGATGCCCATTATAACAAGACTTAGGTATTTGTTTCCACCTGAAAAAACAGTCATATCTACAAAACTCTGTGCAAAATCACTAACATTGTACAGCCATGTAGAAGCATTTTTAAATGAGAGGAGTATTTTAGGAAGTGAGTGAGCAGCAGACAGCAATTACACCAAAGTCAGCTCTATGGTGCAATGCTTTGTTCAGAAACAGAGATGACAAATAATCAAAATTTATATATGCTTAAGTAAGTTAATGATGTGTCCTATACTACCAAATAGTAGTTTCCAAAATTCCAAACTTACTATTTTTTTAAAAGTGTTATTTCTTACTTCTTGAACAGGCAACACCGATTTTCTCTGTCCCAGATGGAGCGTTAAGGCATGGAGCATGGTGTTAGACTACTTTGAAAAGTACTTTTAAAACTGAACAGTGTGTCTAAAAACTTTAAGCTCCACTAAAAATGAGGCAAGAATATAAGTCATATCTGTCCAAGGAAATCTTAGCTTGCAAACCAGCTTTTCTTGCAAAATTTTTGTGGGATGTTACGCGACCTGCTCACATTGGAATAGATTTTAGACCAGGGCTGCTCTGAAATACATTAGTGCAGTGAATTCTAAATGACTGGTTTGTCAGTTGTACCTGTCACATTACTTCTGATGTACATGGTTTCCCAGCAATATTTACTGTTCTTTTGCTAATGTGTTAAGTGAACATCTCATTTTAAGTCTTCAGAGTAAATCTTTACATCTAAGAAATCATTTTCTCTTATCTTTCTCCAGACCTCAACAACAGATACTGAGTTTTCCTCATTCAGTATTGTTCCATCTCATGTGTTCGCTTGCTTTTATTGTTATTTTATATATTGTGGTAATACCTCTATATGCATTACAGGGCAGCACAATCCTGTTATGATGGCTACTGTAAAGATACACTGTCACAATTCCTAATTGTGGTTTTGGTTTAAAAAAGACAAAGGCAGAGAGGAGTAGGAAAAGTTATTTAAGCAATAAAGGTAAACTCCATGCATTGTACACACTTACATATGTGGACTGCTAGAGTTTGGATGGCTCCTTGTGGTTGTAAGGAAAGAGATCAAGGACATTACACAAGTGAAAAATATGAAGGGACAGAGAAAGGAATTAGGTGCTGGAGAATGGAAAGCAGAGCAGACAGAGTGAATGAGACTGAGCAGCTGAAAGCTGAGGAGGAGAAACTTCCAACAGCCAAGGTCAGTGACACAAATTTTGAAAAAATACAGGGGTTATTCTTGCCCAGAGGCAGGCAACCATGGAGTAGTAATGCAATGATACACTTGCAATGCAAATGGAAGGATCTTCCAGGTAACATGAACTGACAAAATGTGCAACGAGTGACTGGCAAGCAGAAACATGTATGTATACTTTCTACATTGTAGTAGTCTCCATACCAATATCATCCTCTAGCCCTCTCAATGGAAGCGCAACCACGCAGCTGATGCTGTGTGTCCTGCATTCTCATGGTTTGTCTGTGCATCAGTAGGATGCTCACCTAAACTTCTTGTATTTCTTGCAGTTGTGCTTTTGAGATATTGTGCTGTTAATAGCTCACCCAGGAATTTTTTTAATAAATCTCTCACATACTTTCAGCAAATGCTTGTGTATGTTGGCTGGCTTCCTGGAATAGTTTTAAATATGTTCCTTCTGAAGAACATCCCCTTACCACAATAAAATTGCAATCTCAACTCTTACCTTCCTAAAGCATCAAATGTTTATTTTGTTTTATTGATAAGTAAGTCCCAAAAGGGCAATTTCAGAAGGCCCAGCTAGTTTTAGAGTTATTTAAGAGATTGTTAATGTAGCATTGGTCATTAAGATCTGCTACCTTACTTTCCAATTAAAATCACAGAATCACAGAATCAACTAGGTTTGAAAAGACCTTCAAGATCATCAAGTCCAACTGTTTCCCCAGGACTGCCATCTGGCAGGATGCCAGTCCCCAGGCAGTTCCCAGGACTGCTCTGGCAGGGGGGTTGGACTAAATGATCTTTCGAGGTCCCTTCCAACACCTAGGATTCTGTGATTCTGTGATTCTGTGATCTGCCACTAAACCATGTCACTAAGAGCCTCATTTATATGTTTTTTGAACACTCCAAGGATGGTGACTCCACCACCTCCCTGGAAAGCCTGTTCTAATGCCTGACAACTCTTTCAGTGAAGAATTTTTTCCTAATATCCAATCTAAACCTCCTCTGTCACAGCTTGAGGCCATTACTTCTTGTCCTATCATTTGTCAGTTGAGAGAAGAGATCAGCCACATCCTCATTTCACCCTCCTTTCAAGTAGTTGTAGAGGGTGATAAGGTCCCCCCTGAGCCTTCTCTTCCTCAGACTAAACAACCCCAGTTCCCTCAGCCACTCCTCATAATATGAGTGCTCTAGGCCCTTCACCAGCTTTGTTGCCCTTCTCTGGACACACTCCAGCACCTCAATGTCTCTCTTTTAGTGAGGGGCCCAGAACTGAACACAGTATATGAGGTGCAGCCTCACCAGTGCCGAGTACAGTGGGACAATCACTGCCCTAGTCCTGCTGGTCACACCGTTTCTGATACAGGCCAGGATGCCGTTGGCCTTCTTGGCCACNCCCAGGCCCTTTTCCACCAGGCAGCTTTCCAGCCACTCTTCCCCAAGCCTGTAGCGCTGCATTGGGGTTGTTGTGACCCAAGTGCAGGACCCGGCACTTTGCCTTGTTGAACCTCAAAAAATTGGCCACAGCTCATTGATCCAGCCTGTGCAGATCTCTCTGCAGAGCCTTCCTACCCTCCAGCAGATCAACATTTCCACCCAACTTGGTGTTATCTGCAAATCTACTGACAGTGCACTCAATCCCTTCATGCAGATCATCAATAAAGATATTAAACAACACTGGCCCTAGTACCAATCCCTGAGTGACACCACTAGTGACCGGTTGCCAGCTAGATGTGATACCATTCACCACTACTCTTTGGGTTTGGCCATCCAGCCAGTTTTTTACCCAGCAAAGAGTACACCTATCCAGGCCATTAGCAGCCAGTTTCTCAGGGAGAATGTTGTGGGAGACAGTGTCAAATGTTTTACTAGAGTCCAAATAGACAATGTCTAAAGCCTTTCCTTCATCAACCAGGTGGGTCAATTTGTCATAGAAGGAGAACAGGTTGGTCAAGCAGGACCTGCACTTCATGTACCCATGATGACTGGGCCTGATGTGTTGTTCAATATCTTCATCAACGACCTGGATGAGGGTACAGAATGTATCCTCAGCAAGTTTTCTGATGACACTAAACTGGGAGGAGTGGCTGACACACCAGA
>VZRW01011373.1:40141-58474 GCA_013398125.1 Aegotheles bennettii | reverse complement strand
TCCCTTCCAACCCCTAGGATTCTGTGATTCTGTGATTCCCCAGTTTTCCCGCATGTGCTGTGTGATTGCACTCAAGATGATCTGCTCCATGACCTTCCCCAGCTCCAAGGTCAGGCTGACAGGCCTGTAGTTTCCAGTGTCCTCCTTCCTGCCCTGTTTATAGAGAGGTATCATGCTGGCCAGCCTCCTATCCTCTGGGACCTCCCCACTAACCAGGACTGCTGATAAATGACGGAGAGTGGCTTGGTGAGCTGGTCCGCCAGCTCCTTCAGCACTCTTGGGTGGAACCCATCTGGACCCATAGACTTGTTCATGTCTAAGTGGAGCAGTAGGTCACTAACCATTTTCTCCTGGATTATGGGGACTTCAATCAGCTCCTCATCTCTGTCATCCAGCCCAGGGAACTGAGTACCCTGAGGATGGCTGGTTTGACTAAATGAATGTTTCAAATTTGTTTTTCCTGGTTAGATGCAACTGAACTACAGTTATTACATGACAACAACCTGGAAGCCTTCCAACTTTCACTCATCCATTGGAAGACTAATTATATTGTATTAAAAGACATATTTAAGTAATGCAAAATGGGCCCCTGTAAAGTTTGTCATCATTATCAGACTCCATATTTCATATTAAGTTGTTTAACATCATGCCATTGTTTGTCAAAATCAAACAAATTAACAAAATGGCCTGCTATCCTATGATTCACTCCCTCTCAGATGAACACATTGAAATGCCAGCATGCAGGTTAGCTCAGCAAACATTCCCTCTGGCAACAGCCAGCTTCCCCCTAATATTCTCTACTTTTACTCATCAAATGTTTTGTTCATTCACAGCTTTTTGGACGCAGTTATTTAAATCACACCAAGTCAATTGCACATGGGTTGGCAGCTCATCCACCTTTCTGCAGAGTTCTGCCAGGCTTACTCCGGGGGAACCTGGAGAGCAGCCCTTGCCAAAGGCTCTGCAGTATTAACTGCTGAAGGCTTCTGGGGTTAAAGCATGGAGCTAGAGAAATCTGCAGGCAAAGGGTAATTTGTCCGTGAGGTATCCTGTAGGTGGAAGGTAGCTGAATCATGGCCTATACTGTAATTATGACTGCTATCACAGCTGCCTGTAAATAGGAATTGAGATATAATGTAAAGTTCCTTAGCAGAGATGATCTCTGATGCAGATGCATACAAGTAGACAACCAGAATAATATTACGCCTCATTGCAGCCAGGATTTTGGAGCATTCTCAAAATGATCAGACTTACTACTATGTACTGTCCAGCTCATGCTGCCATTTCCTTCTTTATTGATGAGCAGCTGGGAAAGTGGCCAGGGCAGAGCTGGTTTCTCCAAAAGAGACATTCAAGGAGCTCACTCTGGCTGCCAGCTTCCTCAAGGGCTCCTGAGACACAGGCAACAAGAGGGTTGAAGGTTGTATACCTTGCTGCAACCCTTTCCCACATAACACCTTTCCTGACGGCTCCTTAACCCCCTCTCAGAGTCTGTCCAGATGTTCACTCATCACATGCTTGCATCAGGGGTGTAGTGCCCCCAGGAAAGATCTGTAGGAGTCCTAAAACTGAACCATTTAACAGAGGCCTTTTAAAACCCAAATTACATGAAAATAAAAGGGCTCGATTTCAGAAAAACCAAGCCCAAACAGAAAGCATGAAGCTGTCAAGGTTTCAGTCTCCCCTCCAAATCCTTCCTGTGGTAGACCAGTTCATGGGGGAGCTGTGTCTCAGCAGACACCCACATTGTTCTTGCTCCATTTCCCCAGTGTTAGTGAGCACTGGTAGATACATACAGCTCAGCTACAGGCAGGAGGAACCCAACAGACATCAGCTCTCCTGGCCACACCACCTGCAGGACATCACCTTTCAGGGTAATTCAGGTAAAAGTTAACTTGCAATGAAACCTGCAGTTACTAATCAATCCCACACTTTAGGTGTACTCCATTTGTACTTTGTAGGCACATGTTTCAGGTCTATTGTAGCTACCAGGAAGAAGGTTTTCTAAAAAAAATCTGTCTAAAAACTACCTCTGGATAAGGTGAAATATTAAAAAGTATCATAATTGTACATGCTTATTACAGAGCTAAAACACCTCAAACAAGAATAATTCTTTCTTGTGTTGAGACTGTACTTTCAGAGTTTGCCAGATGCCTCCTCCCAGAAAAACACAGCTCCTGGCTAGAAAGTAGTCACTGGTGCACTTAAGCCCATCAGTGGCTTTGGAAACTATGGCCAAGGTCTCTTACTGGCAGCAGAACGGGGTAGAAGGCAAAGCAGTGGCTGTGTCACTGCTCCTCTATTCACAGCAGCTCCTTCAGAGACAAGTCAATGCATTATGCTCATGCAGGCAATCTAGGGTTACCTACAGCAAGGGCTGGTAGTGCAGCCTGGGAGGGGTGCACATGTGGATCTCACTAACAGGAGGAGGTGAGTTTCCTGCAAGACTTATCAAAGAAAGAGAAATCACACTATGTGATACTCATTGCACTTGTGCTCTGTGAAACAAGAAAACACATATGCTTTGTACTCAGCTTGGAGAATGATGTGTGTGAGCAAAAACAACTGTGCTTCAGCTCCTCTGTGTCTGCTCACCAGGACTCTGTTCAACATGAGATGATAGCAAGTTAATAGGTATTTCCTGCTTAACAATTACATGAATAAAAAGCAGAGCAGCACATGTCAGACATCAACAAGATGTGGCCAGCTCCCAGCCAGGGAAATGCACCCTAGCAACAGATCGTAAACCAAACACAGGAGCAGCAGCACTGGTGACCAGAGAGAGACAAAGCCTTGTGTAAGTAACAGAGACACTTTGCATACTCGTGTGACAGTCAGACTTCAAGATGGCAAGTACCTCCTCTGCAGCTATCAAATGAACTGACTGAAAACCAAGTGCAGAAAAACATCCAGGGGACTTTTCAGAGAGAAGGACTATTATGAGATATCCCAAGTCCAAATGACTACAGATGGGAGAAAAAAAGCTGCACTAAGAAAAACAAATAGCTTCCTCTCAGCCCCAAACTGACTGGCCCAACACATGCTGTAATAACATCCTGGTTCTACCATCATGATTTACATTTTGTATTTTCACTACATGTAAGAAGTGACTTAGTACATTTTCTGCAGCAATTGCTCCAGCTAGTGTTGCCTTCTGAGTTCTCTCACTTGGACTAACACTAACTGAAGCTGTGGCAGAACCTAAAGCAGTATTTTTGAGATATGAGTTGCCTCCTTTGTGGTGGTCCAGTGAATACGTTTGAGATGTTAAATGTCATTAATTTGTCATTGCTTAAATTCTGCAAAACAGCAGAGGAGCGATGACAGAGGTTGGGATGGAGGAACAATCACTGCTCTGACACTGCCATGTGGGCAGAAGGGAAAGATCCATTCCAAGTCTGTGAATAGCTTCAGTCAAAAAAGTTTGAAAATTTTGAGAGACTGAAAGTAATATTTTTATATTTCATTTTGAACCAGCATATTACCTTTTGAAATCAACCTATATCTTACAGAAAACAATAACATGTAGAGCACACCAGTAGGACATCCAAGCAGTATTACAAAATGTTTCACTTTGGGTCTGAAAAAAAATTAAATTACTATACATCTTTTCATTAACGTGTCTGAAGTGATACTGGCTATTAATTTTGCTTGGGAAGAAAATAAAAAGTCCTGAGTATTTTTCAAATTAAGCTCAATTGGAAAAGTTCTTCCAACCATTTTCTTCCAATTTAGTTACAAGTCCACTGTTTGTCTGTTTTTAATGGAGACCTGAACAACTGAGTGTAATGGCATGTCATCCAAGGTGTGCACGTTAGGAAGAGAAGTGATGGTTTTTCCCATTTATTTTTGTGCCTGACATGAGCTGGCCAGAAAAAAACCTCAGCAGACCTTATGGCCTCCCCAGTAAAATGAGGAGTACGCCAGCTCCCTGGCCAAGCCCAGTGGCACGACTAAATCCAGACAGCTAAACTCTTTGTTCCTATCCCTCCTGCCCACATTGCCACTTGGGGCTGGTGCCTGAGCTGGGTGGCTCACCACCAGCTGGGGGGCCCCTGAGCAGGCCAGGATGGAGGCAGTTCCCAGCTTCATTTCCATGAGCAGTCAGAGCAGCAGATCACACTGAGGAGGAGCAATGGGACAGCCTGTGCAGTCACCCTGATCTGCCAGTGCCTCAATGTCCATCGAGTGTCAGGGCTCCCGAGTAGGACTCTGTTCGTAAAGTGAGCTTGATGGACCACTACCATCTTTTCTCCCCTCCTCAGCAGCAATAATTACAATGTTAAAAAGGACAATGAAGAAGTAAGGAAAGGAATTAAAGTAAGCAAGTAAGACCTACCAAAATC
Source organism: Aegotheles bennettii (assembly GCA_013398125.1). NCBI lineage: Eukaryota > Metazoa > Chordata > Aves > Caprimulgiformes > Aegothelidae > Aegotheles > Aegotheles bennettii. The sequence continues at coordinate 54,128 of VZRW01011373.1, read as the reverse complement.
AAGCTGGTGTTTTCTGATCAGCCAGGAGGATCCCTGACTACCAGTTTTTCCTATGCTTTGTATTCACAAGTCCAGCTCCTCCTTTTGTACTCTCTGGTCAGAGAGACAGCCAGGGGGGAAGTCCCCAGTGGGGTGGTACAAGGACACTGCTGAAGTTACCAAAATGGGACTCTGGGGAGCAGAACCCTCCATTGGCTCACTCCTAAGTTTATGAGTGGCTGCAGGCAATTTCCCAGGTCTCATTTCATTAAAATCATTCCCCAGGAGCTCAACTTCATTACTTCAGTGGGATTCACATGTGTTCTTATGTATTTTTCTGAATCAGGACCTTAATTGCTCTGTGCCTTTGCTCCCCATCTGCAAGATAGGTTTAACATTTACTTTCACTCTCTGACTATTTAGATTTACGTTCTTCCAGTTGAAGCCTGTCTCGCAGTTCTTGTCTGCTCAGCACTTTGTCTGATCAGGCTGAGGTTTTAGCTGTTTTTGAACCTTGTCACATTTCACACTTACAGAAGCCATGCTCCAAAACCTGGTGGCCTTTATGCAGCTTTTATATCACTAACAGTAGCAAAACAAGTTGCTTGCTGATTTGCGAGCAAAGCAGCAAGCAGTATTTTTTACTTCAACTCCATCACAAATAAAATAATTACATGGCACTTTGAGACAATTTGCTAAAGATGCTCACACATTTCAAGAGGGTAAAATTACTTTATCCAAAGCAATTACAAAATAGCTAATTAGTGGAACTGACTGTGAGCTCTTACAAATGTGTTATGTGGAGATGTTGCTTCTAATGTCAGACAACAAACCTCCAGCTTATGAGTTATTTTCAGGTAATGAAGAAACTCTTCCAATCCAATAAATATGATGTCTTCAGCTGAAACTTCCTTAGCCAAGATGTGCATAGATCCCCAAATTATTAAGTCAGTGTTCCTGCCACGTGCCTTCCCTACAGCCTCATCACACCATAACTTTGTCTTTGTCAGGTGAGTAGCAAGATAATTATTGGAGCAGCTGGGCAGCAGCTTCACGTGAGGAGGAGCTGCCAGGACATTAACACGCTTGTCAGAAAACCGAGTTTGGGTACCTCCCAGATGAATGTGCTCGCTGCTGCGCTCTGCGCAGAGGAACTTTGCAGGACCAGTGGCCACAGAAAGCAGCTTTGAAAGAGCTTCCTGATTCTGATATAAGGATTAATCAGCAATTAATTATTTCTGGCAAGCTGACAAAATACCTGTGGGGAAAAAAGCAGTTATCTTGGCCCAGCTGGTGGTTAGGTGGTCAGCCGTGTGAGACACTGGGATCTGTTAAAACACAAGAGACTGCATTTCAGTGATTCATGTTTAGACTCCACTAGCTGATAAAAAATGAACAGATTATGGACAATATATCTTTCTCAAAAACACTTATTTAAAATTTTATGGGGAGAACAACCACTTGTGAAGAAAAATGGAGTTTCTCATTTGTTGGAGTTTTCCTTTTATTTTCAGACAAAAAGTATCTATTATGTATGAAGTAATTATTACAGGCCGTGAAATTAGTCTTAAACATAAGTGACGGGCAGGAGAGACATAGCTTTACAGGGTTAATAAAATACAATCTGGAGATAAAATGAGTCCCTGGGTTTTTTTCTTGGAAAGCTGTTAAAGCAATTGCTGGCAGAACATTACACCTCAGTGTAAATCTAGGGACATTTTGCAATAAATAACTTTTTGAAAAAAAAATCCAGATTGTGAATTTAGCATAGAATTTTAAACCATCTGTACATTGTCACTCTAGCACTGAGATCTCACTTATTTGTGTATTTTACCCATATGATCTGATGTAAGTGGGAATAGGAAGGAAACACACTAAAGGCTCCATTAATATCAGAAATAAGACAGATAAGCATTTCATACTTTGTAGGTATAAAATTTCTTTCACTTTGCTTTAAAACCACATCCATATTTTGGTTCCTCTTCATCTGTGTCATAATAGTCAGAATTTATGTTTGTAAAGACACAATAGTTTAGATATTTTGTAGATTAAACTTCAGAAAATATAAACGTGAACAATTCTATTCCTTCTGCCCATATGACTCAGGACAAAACTCTGCAATATACAGGTGTGTTCTTTAGATATAACTTAAATTTTACAAGTTCACTTGTTTTTTGGATTGACGTTTCTATTATAAATTAATGAAACTATAGCAAATCATCCAAAATCAAATGCCTTCATTTGACCGTCTCTCACTCTATGCAGGTCTTTGATAGCACTGTCTTAATGTGATAACTGAAATGGAAGAACATCATGCAAATATGATATACATATATATAACAAACTCATGTTCTTAATAACTGAGGACTCCGAATGTGACCTCCACATTTCTGAATATCCAAATTATATGTAGGTGACAGATCTGAGGTGAATTTGGTATGTGAACACACAATGAGATTAACTAAAACCATGGATTGCTAAACTTTACATGTTAGCTCTTACCACTGACATCTCCCTTTACCGATTCAGCCACCTCTACAAGCAATAATATAATAATGTTGCCTCCATTAAAACATTTGGTTACCTTGGATAGACTCTGTACTTGTTTGCAGTTTGTATGTCTAAGACCAGAAATGAATGAATTTTGCATGTTGTTTTCATAAATAAGAACTCAGTCTTCCTTTTTAAGTGTATCAAACAGCCTTTTTTATTATTATTATTTGGCTAATCAATTGATTTAAGTCATGATAAATAAATATCTACAGATTTCCAGATAAAATACTAGCCCCCCCTTTAAAGTCTTTTGCAAGAAGCAGACCTTCACACCTGTCACAGTTACAGCTGCATTAAGTAGCATAGCTCATCCCTATTGACAGCCATAGCATGATTTCCAAGGAAGACATTGACTGGTGGGCATCGACAGCAAACTGATGTGAAGGATTTTCCTCCCCACTTTCTTACTGTCGTGGCAGCTTTTTAAACTAGCTGTTGATAAGAAGCAATAAATCTACTCAAGTGCTGACAGGAATAATCCAGACAATTGTTGCTCTCTGACTGAGGTGGAACAGGTTTTCTTTGGTTTGTTGATTTGTCGAACATAATCTAACACTTATGCCCTTCTGCATGTGAGAAATTTACTATGTGTTCCCCTCTGGCAGATGTTTGAGGCAATGTCATCCTACATGAAAGCTGTATATTTGGAGATGCAGCAGAGTCCAGACTTGGTAATCACCATTAATCTCTGTGTCAACCTGTGTTTTATGTGCCTGCTTCAGCATAATGGATGCTCTCTCACTCAGATGGGAGACCCAGGAGGCATTGTGTGTCTAGGAGTACTCTTAATCCTAGAACATCACTAAATCACAGAGATGCTATACCTGCTAGGTCTTCTCTGTCAATCCTGGAAAAGATATAGCATATGCTGGTCTCACCAGGTTAGTGTTCCTGACGGTTTCTCCATGGTTAAGGCCATCTCTCTCCATCCCCTTTCCAGGTGGCCTCATCATGAGAAGGGTAGCTGGTAGCTGGAGAAAGCATATCTCTGTGCCTCAGCCCTGGGCAGCAGATGCACATCTAGTGTGTTCCCTCCTCAATACCTGTAAAATGTTGGGACTGACAAAACTCTGTCTGAAGTGGTCATGTTCAATAGATACATTATTGCAATGGTATATGATCAAGTAAGTACAACAGACTGTATACAATGAGTAAACTTACAAATTACTTGAAGACTTTGGACATTTTCTGTACATCAAAGGTAAGTAAAGTTGTTCTACACTATTTCTAAAGGTGTAGATCCATTCTTGTGCTCTTGTAGTCATTACAGTCTCTGATTTGTTGGAGTTAAACTTGTTACATCGTGACCTTATTTGAGTTTGTTACCAAACCTGACCATTTTTGTGTCCTGCTGTTCCATCTTAGTTCTGTTTCCCTCCATTAAACAAAATGTGCTACTATGGGATGCAAATAGCTGCAAATATTTAATCAATAGTCCCCAAACTGCAGATGTCTCTGACGAGATAATTAACTACAATGACAGCTGAATGCTGAGGAGAAGCACAAAAATAAAGATGGCAGTCTTTGACTTGTACAGGAAACAAGAAACATTTGTTGCTTTCATTTCTAAGGATTGGAAAACATTCTCAAATATTTTGGAAAGGCTGTTTTTTCTTGAAGGATGACATTGTCTCTTCTTTATAGGAGATTGACTGTGCTGTGGGAAATCTCATGGAAGGAAAGACTGCCTGATGGTGAGAAGCCATCCTGATGGTAGCAGTTCATTGCTGATTATTTATACACTTTTAAATCTAAAAATGGGATTTGGTCCAGTGTCCTGTTAGCTGTTAACCTCTTTGCTGCTGTCAAAGTGTGTAAGTACCTGAGTTTTACCAGCAAACCCCAGAGACTCTGAATTTCCTGCCACTGCACACAAATAAATTGCCTGGAGATGTGACAGCATTGAGAAGTTATGTGGGTGACTCCCTCAGCCTGAGGCCTGTTTGAGGTACATCAAGCACATCCCTGCCGTACTGGGTACTTGTCTCTCAGGATAGAGGACTGCTCCCTTTCCCTGCTATATAATACCCTGGATTATAGCATTGACCTGAAGCACAGGAGACACAAAGATTTATTACTTTGTAATAAAGGCATAAGTACTAATTGGAAAAATCATTAGTTTCCAGGTCTCTTGTGTGTCTGATAAGAGCTGTCCTCCCAGCTACAGATTCCTGTAGGCTCTGACCCAAGATAGTTATAATGAATGTATAATTAATCCATGCAAAATGAAAGAGGGACTACAACCTGCACAGCTACTGCCCAGCAGTAGGGAGGTGATAAAGAAGGACAATGGGGAAGACTGAAATAAAGGGAGATTTGGACTTGAGTTCTGGTAAGGAAAGGATGGAATTCTTAATTTTTGGAATAGGAGATTGGTGTTGTTCATCCTGGAGAAGAGAAGGCTCCAGGGAGACCTCATAACAGCCTTCCAGTATCTGAAGGGGCCTACAGGAAAGCTGGAGAGGGACTTTTCAAAAGGGCAGGGAGTGATAGGACAAGGGGAAACCATTTCAAGCTAAAAGAGGGTAGATTTATCTTGGATATTAGGAGGAAATTCTTTCCTGTGAGGGTGGTGAGACACTGGCACAGGTTGCCCAGAGAAGCTGTGGCTGCCCCCTCCCTGGAAGTGTTCAAGGCCAGGTTGGATGGGGCTTGAAGCAACCTGGTCTAGTGGAAGGTGTCCCTGCCCATGGCAGGGGGCTTGGAACTGGATGATCGCTAAGGTCCCTTCCAACCCAAACCATTCTGTGATTCTACGAGACAGTGAGAGAGATCTTTTCTGGCTGCACTTTATAAGAAGGGCTTGGCAAGTGGTCTAACTGCTAGGGGAGGCTGCACATAGGAAAACTGCACTGCGGTGGCAGGATGTTCTTCCCTGCCTATGCTGAGGGATGTGACTCTCCCGAGCCACCCTGTCCTCCACAGCACTTCCCACTGGAGTGCCTAATATCCCACTGGAGTGCCTCCCTGCTCAGCTTGCAAATTTTTGTGTATTCTGTCTTTGTTACTAAATCCTCCAGTACACTGTAAGGAGCCTACGGGTCTAACTTAATCCATAGATTGCACTGCAAACAGCATATTTAACAGCAATGTGCTGCCGTACTACAAATAGCAATGCTAAGTCTTTCTGAGGAGCTAGCCCAAAACATAATTTTACTAAATTTTTCAGTAGGAATGGCTAGTTTTTCAATATCAAAGATTTTCAGCTGCAATAATCTAAAGGCCTTGACTCATTCTGTGAATTAGTGATATTGACATAATTTAACTTCCCAAGTTAGCAGAAGGTGATGTCTGTAGCATGAATTCTTCCCTTTCTGTAATCATCCAAAGTATCATTGGTCCAGTCCTACAAAACTGAATAGTCAGCAGCAAAGTTTAACCCTCGTGCAAAGTAGTAGCAAAATGTGCACAGTGCTGTAATACTTGTATTATCACAGACAGATCATCTGTTCCTAAGTCAACTGTTTTTTCCCTGCTTTCTACTGCTTTTTTTTCTCTCTTTCTTTGGAATGTGATAAAGAAATGAAGAGGGTTAGAGCAACTATTGTCTATAAGCTCTTTTCCTTTCTAGTTTAAAACAAGAACAATTTTATTTTGCTTTCTTTGGAGCTCAGAATAGCAGCCTCAGGCTCCACTACTTTGTCAGGCTGCTCCACAGTGGTCTAAATATCTACTAAAGCATACAATTATTTTTTAATGATTTTAGAGCTTGAACTTTATTGTAGTAAAGATTATGGTTTGGCTCCTGTTTTTAACATAAATCAACTGTTATAAATTCCAAGTTTAGTCTTATTGGGGGTTTTATTTTTTTTATTTTTGCAAATAAAACAGTAAAAGCAGCTCAGATATCAGAAACTGCATTCTGTTTCATCACCTTACAAATGCCAACAGCACATATGGATGTTCCATAAGCTGCTATCACCAAGGCATTCATCTGTAATGGGTTGTCTTGTAAACACAAGTTGTGTGTATTTTATTTTCTGAAGTCAGGTGAAGTTCTTTCATCTCAATTCAGATGTGATTTACTGTAAATAGCTCTGATGTTGCTAAGAGACAAATTTCAAAACAAGTCTCAACCGCAACAGTGTTAATATTAAAAATCTTAAATAAAGATGTTCATAGTGTGCAGAACAAACTTAGCCTCCTCTGGAAAGGTCAAGTAATATCTTTTACTTGAGGGAAGCTGACTTGCCAAAACTGGCAGGTCAGAGGACGGTAGGTCTGACATGTCCTATAGTGTATCTATCTCTTGCACATGCTTGGGAGATCCCTGCATGCACAGTAGCTGTTTCTCTGTATGTCTAACAGCACAGGCTACTGAAATCCAGAAAATTGGTGCTCTTGAGAAGCCTAGGGAAGGATATATTTTTTTTACACATAAAAATTGCTTTGTTTTCATTATCTTCATACAAGATTAATCACACTACTAATCTAGGGAATGATTTGCTGAAATAAGTTGTTCAACATGAGTATGGAAATTAGACACTAAAAATGCAGTATAAGGGCATGTCTGCTGGAAGGAGAAAAATGCCACTAAAACTTCAAGCCAGGGCATTAAATGTTGCCTTTTGGTAAAGAATCTAAAAATAATACTCCCTCCTTTCATTCTTTTCTCCTCATCAGCACATATATAACCTTGCCTGACTGGAGGGCAAGTAGCACAAGGTAGGGAATAATAAACCACCTCTGCCTGAGTTAAGGTAGGTGACAATGTAGATGCTATCCAGGGATATTCAAAGAAGCTTTCTAAAGTTGAGCTATTGGAAAAGATGCATGGTGAATAAGAAACACAGTCTTATGGGAAAGAAAGAAAAGAAAAAGATGAGACAGTTTTCTCTGTGTCTATGTGAGAGTCCTCAAATGATACGTGCTTCGTCTAACATCATTATAAATTGTATTCACTCTTTTTTCATTTATCCATATAAGTATAATGGAATAATGTATCTTCGTAGTTATTGAATAGACATGGGCACAGTTTCAAAAGACACTAATTTTAATTAACCCAGAGGTGCTATTTGGTTCTCAAGAGAATGAGAAATTAACTCACCTCTAGGAGTTTGGGAGGGTATTGAGGAATCAGAGCCCTGAGAACTGAGGGAGGTTTCCTAAAGTCAGGCTGTGGGCACTTTGAAACTTAACAATCCTGGTGTACCTCAGTTCTTTTGGAAGTTGCTGTTCGTGCTTGACCTACATTGCTAACACAATCCTCTTCACCATGCTAGTTTCTTCAGAGAGTATAGAGTTTGAACTTCTAAAAGAAAACAGACATTTAAAAAATAACATTAGTGTTAGTGACTGGGCCAAGCAGCTAACAGGGATGCTGGCCAAGGGAGGGTGCAGCTGCAGCCATGAGATCTGGGGGTGTGGAGGTTCCCCTGTCATGAGAACAAGCACATGGAAAGGGATATATGGAAGATGAAGGGAGTAAAGTGATGAGAAGGAAGAAAATTATATGAAAGATATAAAGAGGGAAAATGGGATGATCAGACCACGTAGTCATTATTTTAATTACACTGACTATGATACTACTAAAATTAGTTGGCAGTACATGTAGTTCATGGAGTTTGGATTGGCTTATCCCTAGAGACAATGAAGTAGATGAAGATAAATGTTTTAGAGTGCTCAAATCAGACTACACAAAGCACCTGAAAATACATGAGAGGACAGAAAATTACACTGGTTTTTGCTGCATCAAGAAACTTCATTCATAGTGTTCAAGTCAGCTGTGAAAAAAACAGGAAGTAAATGAACCCAAGATGTATAATATTGGACAGACCTGCTCTGAGAGGTCTGAGCTTTGGCAAGCTTTGGTGAGCAGGTACTTCTTGCAGTTGGTTGCCCACAGTTGTAGGATGCCGCCTACACTGAAGTCCTGTGTATACTTCAGCAAGTGCTCCTCCACCATATGGAATGTTCACAGTGTTTTTTGAAAGAACAAGATTTAGCAACAGTAGCAATAGAAATAAAACTAGTTATATCTGTTTGATGGTAGGACCTACTTTAAGAAAATTTTCAACAAGCCCCCTAGGGAAGCTTTCCCCTTTGAAGTGCTTCTTACTCCAGGGTTTCCTTTTGAAGTAAGTCCTCCTTTGGATTGCTTTTGAAGTGCTACTTCTCCTTTTCTTAGGTCTTCTTTGGGTTCTGTTTTGTAGCACCTTTCACATTGGAGGTTCATAGCTGAAGATTAGTGAGTAGAAAGGGAGACTTTTCTTTTAAACCAGATTCTTTCTCACATCATCAAGAGGAAGGCCTGGCTGCATCTCCTCAGAAGTAGCCAGTCAGGGAGGGTTAAGAAAGCTACTGCAATTCATCTCTTCACTGGAACCAGCTTCACATCTAAACTGGCCACCATCCAGACTGAGATGTAGAAATGTCTCTAGCTGTCTAAAATGCCTGTTTTCCATGAGTGCATAACAACCTTTTCTCTTTCTTTTCTCCAACCAGCTTAGGTATCTGGCCCTGTCCTTAATTCTGAGGGAGTTCATAAAGCCATTAGCTGTGATGGACAGTTTGGAAATAACCCTTTACTCTGGCAGTAAGACATATCCACCACTAGAAAACTATCAGCTCCAACACCTTCATCCTGACATCAGCATTTGCAAATGTTGTGAGCAGAGAGACAGAAAGAAAAGGTTTGAGGCTGCAGGAGGTTTGAAAATCAGATAAAGCTGAGATAAGGATGGGGTCAGGAGGCACACACTAAGTAGGGCTTGATAGAATCGCAAGAGGTCTACCACTGACCAGAGAGAAGCTTCTTTATCCTGTCCAAGTGCTCTATCAACACCTCACTACACATTGTGGCAGTGACCCACAACACTTATGTCATGCTGCATTGCGTATCCCACCAACTCTCATCCCAGCCTTTTGGCCCCAGTGGTTTCTATAATTTGGAAACTACCTTTTTGTATCCAGGTGAGATGTCCCAGTGCGCAGTTTGGAAGCCTGTATCTACTTGCATCTCCCAGAGGAACAACCAGATGTATGAACCGCTGCTTCCCTCCATGACAATGTAGCCTCTCCTGGCTACCAGTGAAGCTGACCTGGGGCTGGAAGCACTTGATATTGCTGCTACCCTGGGACCAGGGACAAAAGGACATTTTTTATGTGACCAGAGATACTTCTGAGGGAGGATTTGAAGGCAGTTCCTCATGGCTGTGCTCCCTCCCTGGGTCATGTCTATAAAGAAAGGGCAAGTAAGATGTATAGATGCTAGGGTGGGACAGATAGTGCCTGGCTGTCCCCTCAAGGCATCACTTCCCTTCCTCTTCCTGCAACCCTGTACTGTAGCACTCCTGAGCTGTGCCTTCCTCCTCTTAACATGGGCATCAGTGTGTGGTACTGACCACATAACAGAGCCCACTGCACCCACAAACCACACACTGTTGAGACGGATCTCTTCTGGTGCTGCTCCAGAAGGGTAAGGTTAACCATAGAAGTGGACCAACACTGCTGACATCAGGTACTTTGCAAGCTGCATAACAAACCAGTCTGAAATAGAAATGTATTTGTTAAAGATGAGGGTATAACTAACTGCTCTTTGAACAAGGAAGTGAACTGACTGCCTGGCAAAATGGCAAGTGATTTGGGGAGTCACTAATAGCACTTTTCCCAAGTAATTTAGGGGAGATGAAATCAGGTTCAGGAGTCTAGATTGCCAGTATAATAACATGAAATGTGCATAGCTGGCTAACATTAATGTAAGAATGCTGTGCTGTCCAAAGCAGATTTTTAAAACCTAGAAAATGTTTGCATTTTAATAGGGTCATAATTGAAACAGAAACAAATGTGCCTCATGAGCAAACCAGTACAAAAGAAATGAGAGTGGAAAAATTTTTTGGCTCTGCACAAAATCATGTTAAATTAAATCAGAATAGCTGAAAATACTGAAACAAATGGTGAAGAGACAGTTTGAGCATTATTTAAAATTATAAGAGATCAGCAGAAATCTCTCTGAAATACAGTCATCCATATTATCATACTAGTAGAATACTATTTATGGAAATACTGGGGTCTTTCAAATATGGATGCTGACAACACATTGTGCCTCAGTGTAGGTAGCCTTCCCTTTTTTGCTATGTTGATATCTTCCATAAGTCAGAAATGAGAATCTTTCAATTCATCTTCCTGGTGATTTTATCTAGCACCAGTGTAAAATTGCAGATAAGTTGTATCTTTCTACCACCACGATGCCTGTTTGTTAGGTATTTCTGTGGTTGTATGTCATAGGAAGTTTAGTCATTCAGATTCATGTATTTAAAGTCAAGTTTTAGTTTCACGTTTTTCCCAATACTAGTACTAGTGTGAGGACAGTATTCCCTCCCTGTCCCTGTCCTTGTCCCTGTCCCTGTCCCTTTTCCTGTCTTCATGCACCCTCACTAGCTTGAATGAAATGTTTATGGGTCCACAAGGAAGTCAGTGAAGTGATCTGATGGTTTTGGGTCGTGGGGAATTGGAAAAACATATCACTCCAGCACTATCACCAGAGAAAACTTCGTATGAATCTGTAGCCTCAGAGATTATCCAACACTTCCCATCAGCATTTGTCAAGTGGGGATACATGTGTGTATTATGGATGAATTATGTATTGACAGTGAAATGATAACACTTTCTGGGCCACCCAGGGTGAGGTAGTTTCAAAAGCATTTTTGCATATCAAAAGCTAACATTGTATCAGGCAGCTTTTCACTAACAAAAAGATCATAAATTGATATCATAATTAAACTAATTATCAAGTCTTTGGGCTACAGGAAATCCCCAGTGTGGCATCTGCACTTGGTGAAATTCCCAGGGAGAGGAAGGGTTCACAAGGCTTTGTCCCTAGTACAGGAGCTTGACATTAGAGGGATTGGGCTGCTTGGGAACAAGATTGCACATGCCTCAGGGCTAGCACACAGCTTGCTGCCCAGAGGGAAGGCAGGTCTCACTACCTTCTGTTCTGTGCCCACCACCACACTCCTTCCCACTGCCTTCCCACTGCCTTCCCCAGCCATGGTACCCACTGAACGTCCTGCTGAACCAAATGACCTCACTGAAACCTCAGACAAATGTTTACCTCAATTTCTTCCTCCTGGGATTACTGTTCTGCTGTTTCAGTGAGCTAAATCAGCTCATGAAAGGTTTCAGCAAAGCCCAGAGCTGGTGCAAGGGAACCACAGATGGGTGGCCAGGGGCAGGCATGGGGATGGGGTATGCAAAGTCAGAGTAGCATCTGCCCTTTGATTCTTTGCACCTGTTTTCCAAATCTAGCAGGCCTTTAAAAATTGCTTCTAGTGTAGCAGAACAAAACTTACTTTTTTGCCTCAGTGGAATAATCTGTGAAATGCTGGAAGACCACCCTACACTGGCAGCGATATACAAAGAGGAATCCCTTTGGGTACCACATGCAAACCTTGGATACCTGGGGATTTTCCTGCCACCGAGATGTGATGGTTGGACTGGATGATCTTGAAGGTCTCTTCCAACCTTAATGATTCCGTGATTCTATTTGAGAACCTACTTAGAGGTCCCTAACACTGACAGCCAAGTTGTGGGGAGCAGGGCCTTATTGGGAAAGTTTAGACAAACTCAGTGGCATGAAATTAAGTGACAAAAATGAGTGTGGCACCAAGAATCAGGATCCACCTACCCACTTGTGGCATCCCCTGATTAGCTGACAAATTTCTCAGAAGGCTGCTGTTGGCCCTCTTAAATGCTTTCCTTAGTGTTAATAATACAAATGGTGTTTGAGCAGTAACAGCAATAGGAAGAGTGACCATAAATCTTTCTGACTCGCCCTAATTTGGGCCTATCTGGAGTCAAGCACCTGGTCTGTGCCAACTGCACTGCCCCCCCAGCCACTGGGTGCCACAGGGTCATGGGGTCTTCCACTAACTATGGGGGTGGCCTTGACGGGCAGATCAGAAGAGGTATCTGCCAGAGGTGTCAGACACCATTTCCAGCTAATTCTCACATGCATTCCCACTCTGTCTCTTCAAAACATCTAGGCTGCAACACAAGCAAGGCTAAGACAGGACAAACTGCATTTTCTACCTTTTACAATCATTGACACAGAAGTTAAACCATGTTACGGTCATCAGTTGGACATGGGCAGCTAAGCACTAGATAAAGATAGAGTTTCAAAGCAAAACAAAAAGATCCTGGATCTTTTCCTGGTGATGAAATTATCTGAATTTATGAATTCCGGTTATTTCACAAAATGGTTCAAAATGTATTTGTTATGTGACTCAGGGTATTGTGATTTAGACTGGAGCTTACATAGACCCTGAGACACATCACTCACCCTGGCCAGAAAAAGCTGCAGAGTAAACAGCAGAGCATATAAACCATATCCATTGGGCTCTGGCCAAGCAGTGACTGTGATAAGGGAGGCGACTGAGTGGGAAAATTAGTTTGATTAACTTTATCAGCAGGAAAGTGAGAAGTGGAAAATCCCTAAGCAGGAGAACAAAGGGGCAGAGGTGATAGAGCAGCGGTGAAGAGTGAGGTGGCTTTGGGCAAAAAGGAGGAACAAAAGCTCATGCCTTCACAAAGAGGGCTTTTCTCCTCTGCACCGTGATATAAAGAAACAGAAAACTAGCTGGAGGGGAGGAGACTCCATGGAGAGGGCAGGAGTGTCTATGTTCTTCAGGGAATAAATAATGTGAAGGTTGGGGAGAAGGGGCATAAGGGTTACTGGACTTACTGTTGGTTTTCAACCAAAACATCTCTGTTTTTTCCCCAATATACCCACTTTTCTTCTCTACCCAGAAACTTTGTCAGGAGAAAGAAAGAACTTTTTGGCCTATAAAAGATGTCTGGCCATGCAAAGAGAGGAGAAAGGGAAATGATGCTAATGAAGTTGCCAGATTTCCAGAAGTCCTAGACACATGGCCATCACACATGGCAGATTGACCAAGCAGAACATAAAACACAATGTTGGGGTATCTCAGACATATTTGACTTCTTAAATAGGTCCTGCACAGTAACTCTGAATGTGCACTCACCACCAGCACAACTCAAGCTGCAGGGTTTGGAGGCATTGTGTGCATTGTTCTGGCAGATGTTTGGACGCTCTTCCAAATGTTGCTCCAGAAAGGTGAAGGGTCCTAGCCAGGTGTTGCTCTGTTGAGATCTGTTTCTCCTGTGCAGCCTACAGTCAAGTAGGATTGTGCCATAGTCCTTCACGGAGCCTGGATGCCACCACTTACTTACTTTAAACCGCTTCAAATACCATATTGCTTCAAATATCAATCATCTATTAGAAGCTTGTGCTGGTTTTGCAAACGGCCAGGGCAAGCCACAAACCAGACAGAGTTTTGTTTCTATCACTCCCCCCCGAAAAAATAGAAGGGGAGTAAGGAAGACAGGGTCCGGTTGGAAATTAAAAACTATAACAAATTTAATGGCACAGGGAGAAAGAGTAACGGGTGGGGAAAAAGGGAAAATGCATATATACAAATATATACAACCCGAGCTC
>VZRW01011373.1:0-39937 GCA_013398125.1 Aegotheles bennettii | reverse complement strand
GGAAATGGGTGGAATACTGAACCTGATACCTGATACCTGACACCCCAGACCCCTTTTCACAACAGGGTCCTAAACTCCACCCCTTATTCATTGGGTCCTGGCAGCAAAAGCCAGTAAGAATTTTGCCTGCCCCTTTCAAACTATAACAAAGCTAAAGTATAAATTAAAACTCAAATGCTATTTTTTTTGTTAAAGAGTCTATTTGCCTACTGAGGGTGCTACGATGGGACTTAAGATGGACAGAGCATTATGTCCCAGTTTTATGAGTAAGAGACACAAAGATTGTGCCCAAGAAGTATAGTAGAAAGGCTAAGGAAAAAGAAAATACTGCCTATTTGTATCTGTAAGCATGAGAGCACATAGATCGAGCATTCTCTCAGCAGACAACAGTCTAACAGATAAGTAGGAAGGGTAATTGTATTATGGCTTAGCTAATTGCTTTTCATCAAGAAATATTAAATCTCTCTTCCTACAGATGAGGAGACTGAAGCAAAGAACAGGGAATGGACTCCTCCAAGGTGACCCACTAAGCAAAGCGACAGACACAAGAATAGACTCTGCTCCCAAATTCTCACACAAACTGACCTGTATTGAACACTTGTGTAATAACCTTAGCAAGGCTAAGGACATCTCAAGATCACTGCTGGGAACTAAAGGTGACTTGAAACATAGCATTATGACTATTGAGGCACGAGGCTTGGGGATTTTTTTAGCGATTTCCATGAAAAAGGATAAACATTTGATTAAAACAAGAGTGGACTGTAGTGCATTAGCACAAGAAACAAATAGAATATGGAATAAATGAGCTGGAGAGTGTGAACGTCTGTCACGATGACTTAATTTGCTACAGGGGAAAGCGAGGCATGTTCCAAGGTAGACTGATGCTCTTAGATGTGCCGTGTCTTAAAAGCACCTTTCTCAGGCAGATTCTCCATTTAAGAACAACACTGGTACATGGTCAGTGATGCTGTTGCATTTTTTCAGCCAGTTGCCAGGAAAATATACTTGCCTTTCAATCTGTACAAATGACCACAACATTGCAACTACCTCACTTCAGTACTTTTGAAAAGACACTTCATCCCTGAGTAGTTCTTAACTAGCTGTGCACATGCTTCACGTCCATGCCAGCTCTAATGTTGTTTTCTACAAACAGGTTTTTGACATAGTTCTGGTTATACAGAGTAAGAAATTTTGTGCTCTGCCACTGATGAGATGAATCCTGGATTTGGAGACAGTGAGTGCCAGATAAATGGTACAAAGTGTGACAGAGTAAACAGTGAAATCAAGGGTACATTCAAGACTAAGACAAAAACTAGCAACAAACAGCCAGCTGCAAGCCATAAAGATATGGAAGGACACAGTGCTGTCTGCAGTTTACACCTCTGTGGCTCCTGTGGTTGTGTGAAGACATCTAAAGTACACATAGCTGCTCTCTGGTTTTGACAGGTTGAATTTTAGACTTAGAGGAATGCAAAAGCACCCAAAGAGTATAGAAGAAAGTCCCAGATTAAGGCTGGACATTAAGAGTCCAAGGACAGCAGAGTGATCGAGACCGTGAGCTCCTAAGGACAAATCAGAAAAGTAAATGACTGGGTTAAGCTGCGGCCTCCATTACCTCACAGAAGAAGAAGATGGGATTTGGGGTCTCCCATACTGCTCATCAGATGCGGTATGCACTGATCTGCAGCCCAGGTCTCTTTCAGTAAACAGATAGCTCAGAAAGATTGAGATCACTTACTGCAGTAAGGGAGCGAGATCATTTATTCTAACGATGCCATTGCATGCCACCACAAGGATAGCATTCCTGCAGCACAGTCTCTTTGCAAGACCATTCTTTTATCAAGCATCATAAATCTTTTTGATGAAGGGCAAGCCATTAAATGTGTGGAGCTTAGCTAGCAATGCACTAAAAGTGTATGGGTGGTGTTCACTGCTTCCTGAGCTCTTTCCTGAGATGCCTGTGTAACCTTTCCTGGTGTCAGCTTTCCTTCAATCTTGCAGTGCCTGAGCAGCACATAAAATATTGTGGAGTGACTTCATTCGTTGCCTTTTACCTCTGGGAGTCTATGGTGAATTTGTCTTGAGTCTCTAAAGACTGTGTTCTTGGTGGATGAATGGAGAACAGGTGTACTAAACTTACCCTGTTTTCTTTTATGTGTTTTACCCTGCAGCTGAAAGTGTTCAACTTGGAGCTGTATGTCAGCATCCCAAACCACGAAAATCTGACAGGTTAGGAATCACACACGCTCCCAGAATAATCAGTTAGCCATAGTGATTATGTATGTGCTGTGGCTGGGAAACGGATTTACAGGGACAGACTTAGGGAAGTGCAGATGGTCGTCTAGGAAACACTCAAATGCACAGCATTTCATTTCAGCTAGCAGAGCTAACGCTGAAGAAGGAAGTCATTTTAATGGAGGCTTTGGCTTTGGAGAATGAGATCAAGTAGTGAGTCCATAGTCTTGGCCCAATGCATCACCTAATTTACTCTGGTTTTGTCCAAGAGAGTACACAGTTGGGAATGGAGTCTTACTAAGAAGGATTGCAAAAAATAACTTTAAAATGTTTATTTTAACCTCTTTTAGCTATCCTTCATTTCTGTACAAAAATAAATGGATTCACTTAAAGCAGTGGCACTTTACATTTTAATGTTTTTGGCTTTCAACTGGAATCAAATAAAAGTGATTTCACAGGAAATGACTGTTTGATAGCAATTATTGGCCAAAGTTTAGCACAGCCAGCTGTCCACAGTGCACACGGGAAGCTGTTCTGTACAGGCTGGCCCTCCTCTGATGCTCTGCTCCTGCCTGCTTAACAGGCACCTTGAAAACAGGTGGTAGAGTCAGGATTCAGAGGTTGAGTTTATTTGGCTCCAAATCAGTGGCTGAGCTGGGGCTTAACCAATGCTGTGACCACCCCTTTATCTTCCAGTGAGCTATGGACATGTGTCATTAGCAGGGATTTGTGTGAGAGGAAGCTGGGCTTCTGCAAATGGAAATGGAAATAAACAATTTTAAATAAATCTTAGCCAAATGCAAAATGATGAGACAGGGTCAGAAAACCCTGCTTAGAGTTTGTTTATTTATTTCCTCCCCTAAAACTTTAAAGCAAAGGCAATGGGTCCTTTTGAGACTTTTTCCCCCCAAATTTAGCTTTAAAATTACTTTACCTGAATGAAAAGGGGTCTCTGCCTTCACAGTTGGTCTGCCACAATGAGCTGTGTGGCTCTGGAGGGGTGGGAAACGGAAGGAAAACAAGAATGATTCTAAGCCTCCGAGATCATCTCAGTGTTCAGTATAAAATGGAGAAGCCTGCACTCCTCTTGATCCTGCTAGATGATCACCAGGGCACAGAAGTCACCCATATTTTTCATCTTGAAATTGAGCTGGCTGTGGGGATGTATTCTATTTGAGGAGAGGCAAAAAGCCATCACTCTTGTGGTATTTAGAGCTCTCTGGATAAATTTTGATGTCTAAATAAATAATTGAGATTTCTAGATGAAATAATACAGAGATTTATCTAGAGCAAAATAATATGCTCATGTCTGCTAAGGTCACACACATTTCCCTGACAGCTCTCTGACCATCAGTTTGGACTGTAGATTTGTTTTGAAGGGGAGCACTAACAATGCCATTTAGAACTAGCCACATTTACTGTAAGAATTAATTACTTACATAAAAATTTTAAAAGGGAGCACTTGTATTGAGTAAAACAAACACAAAACTAGCATTAATTCTACCTTCACAAGGTTTCAGCAAACTGCGTCCATAAGTCATTGAGCACAGATATTGCCCACCTTCCTACAGTGGTCTTGTTCCTGCAGGTCACAGAGCAGTATGTAGACTTTGGGAGGTACCTGCAGGGAGCCCTGAGTGGTGAGAGCTGTCTTGTTTCTCCACCTCCATCTAATTTATAGTCTTTCATTCCACTTTCAGCCTGTGCTATGCCTTTAAAGTAACTGAGAACAGGGATTGCAATTTTTTAAGTGAAGCACCTACCAAATTATTTTTGTCTCACTTTTTAAAGTTTTAACACACTCTATCAATACTTTTAAAATTCATACCCTTTCATTCTTTGCTTCTTGAATGTTAATTTTCAAGCATGCAAAACTAATATGACAGCATTGCAGCTGTTCAAAAGGAAGGCAGTTAAAAATAGCTCTCACTGTATCTGCAAATGACAACCATTTGCTCATCACCTCCACGTCCAGTATGACAGCACCAGGCCAACTGCATCATTTCAATGCCAGATGCCTTGTGTGAGCACATACTTGTGCTGAATGAGGAATAGAGTCCCAGAGGAAAGGGAATCCCGCAGATGAGGGTGGGGATTGCACTGCAGGAAGATGAGAGGAGTGATTTGTGCAAGGAAGGTGCCAGTGGGAAAGGAGATTGGCACTTGGCAAAGAGCAAAGACAAACACACAGAGGTGGGGAAGGTGACGTTCACCTACCACAGGCAAGGTCTGACTGGGAAAAGGATGACCAGAGCTGAGGTACTAGGGTTTTAATGTCTGCTCCCATGATAGATCCCCCATGTGCCTCAGGTCTTAGACAGCTTTGGAATGTAAACCTCCCTGTCTAGCTGGCTCAGTGTCTCACAAGACTGTGATGGGGGAGGGGCACAAAATTGTCCCTCCCTGGGCTGAGTCCAGTGTCAATAACCACCAGCTCATCCTCCCTCTCCACAAGCAGAGCCAGCAGTCATTTCTTGCTTCACAGCACTGTTAAGTAATTCAAATTTTTAGCAGATGTTCACATGCTAGCATCAAGAATGTTCACATACATGTAGAAACATATACAGATAACAGAACTGTGTTCATTACATTGCTGAGATATTACACCCTTTTGATGGGCAAATTATTTGGCTTGAGTTTTGTTTTCATGTTTCCTGCCCTTATTGCTCACTATTCAGGGCATGCCAAAGCCACCACGCTGTTTAAAATACTGAAACTTTGAAAGCTGCATGCTTTATATATAATGATCTAACAAATAGACCATTAAAAAACCATACTGTATGCATTTGTGTTAAGGAGATGGAAATTACAAGCACGAGCATTTGCAATTTTTGTTTTGTCTGAATTGAAAGTATTCCCCTTACTCCCTCCTCCTCTTTAAACACCAAAGAAAAAAAAAAGAAAGCTTATTATTGTCCAGATATCAGAGAGTAAGGGAAATTAGCTTCTGGTCAAAACCTGCTTAAAAGATTTATGTCATCAAATACATAAAGACAGAGCTTAGGGCAAGATAATGATGAGTTGTAGGAAAGGGTTGGTTGTAAGAAAGTGTTAACACATTTATTATAGCTCTAGGGAAAGGTGTATTTTACATCCTTATCAGACCAGCTGTTAAACTATAAAGGCATTAAATTTTGCATCTGGTTTTGAAAACCCAGAGTCACATGATTGGTGCAATACTGAGTTGATCAGATCTAATTTTTTAACTATAAAATTCCTTGTTACATTAGATGTATAACTGAGGAGTCTGGTCATTATGGCCTACACACAACAGTGGTATTTTGGCTTGTATTAATTTTGTTGTCAAAGATACAGCTGTTGTAGGAAATATTTTGAATTTTTAGTACCATCTGGTGCGCTGAAAGAAGAAGAAATGCTTTAAACGTTGGCATAAATCCATTTTCTAAGTGGGTAATACTGGTGCTTTGAGAAAGGGGCTGTCAGAGCAGAAGATGAGAGGAGTTGTTAATCAGGGTTGTTTTCATCGTTCTATCACATTACAAACCCTACCCTACCTCGATTAAAACAAACGTGTTTATGACTCTTACAGAGTCCTCAGAATGGCTTGTCATTACTAAATATGTTTGCATTATCAAATGTTTGTTTCAGGGTTCAACATTTAGCTATGTTGGGAAATGACAGGCTTGGGGATTGCACAAGCCAGGGAGCACAGGAAGCTGAGACCTTTCACTGAGGCAGTTGTAGTAGCTCCCCATGGGGGTTGAAGACCTGCTTGATATCTCCACTGTAGTGCTGTACCTCTGTTTGACTCTTTGCACTGTTGATGCAAGCAAAAATCTTACTGCTTTAGCCTGCTTTTGTTGTGCAGATAACTCATTGTGAGATCAACCTTTGTCATAAAATTAGCCCAGAGAGAAATAACTGAGCCTCCATGAGAATGTTAGATGATTGTCTACAGTTTATATGCAATGTCTCCTATACAGGAGTCATTTCCTATTGTGATGACTTGGGTTAGAAAAGAAGCAGCAGCTCTGATGCAATTACACATTTCCACATGGGAGTCCTGAAATCTTCATTCTTCAGTGTAACTATAAGCACTAAGACAATCTTAAAACCACAGAAACTGAAGCCGACAAAAGCAACTTGTTCCAGGGCAAAAAATGAGATGAAGTGTCCCACACACACAGAAGTCCTTTTGGAAGCAAAACACAAACCTCAGTGTCTGGGTGCTTAAACCGGTAGAGTCAATGTCATAAGTGGCTTTTCAGTAATGAAGATTTTGCAGTTGCAGGCTGTCAGTGTTGCTCAAATCCTACAGAGTTTTGTGGAAAAGCTGCTGTAAACACAAGGAGTCCAGGAACCATGTGTGTGGAGACTGCAGCTCCACTGCAGGCTGCACATCTGTCTGTCCTGGGGGATGCTCAGAAGAAACATCACACAGATCAAGGGGAGTTACTGAGAGCCAGCTGCTTTTCTGTCAAAAAAAAAAAAAAAGGTACATTTTGAGGAGAATCATACAAAACGTAATTTTTTCTTCTTTCCATAGACTACTGGTTTTGTACAACATCACCTTGTTACACCATTGCCTCACTGAAATATTATATTATTTTTTTGCTGAAATACTACTAAAACCTGTTAGTATCATCTCTTGCTCTCCCACAAACAATTCTTCAGACAGCTGGTTTCCTGAGACACATCAACTTATATCCTTCCTCTCTGTGGGATACTCCAGTAATACTGGGCTGCAAGTTAACTTTAGTGAGTCTATGGTACTGAAGACCTTCAACACTTAATGGCGAGCATATATATATTTTATTTTTTCCCTTTTATTCCCCTCCTTTACAAAACCATGCTTTTGATACACATACTACTTCTCACACAAATCTCTACCTTGGGGGCTGAGTAGGTGTTTTGAATACCTCTTTTAATAAACATTAGAACGGGATGCTCTTACTCACAGTGCTCAGTACAACTTAAAGTCTGCCCAAATGACAGCTCTATCACCAGACTGTAGAGTAGAAATCAAGTGCAGGAACTGAAAACAGGGCTAGGACTCATCATAATTATCTTCCCTTGGAAAAGTACTTGGTTTTGCTCTGGCGTTTTGTAGCAGCAGGAGACCATCCTGTGATGATATACCCTTCCATCAACATTATCACTTAATTCCCTTCTTTTTGAAGGTTTTTATAGGCATTGGGTGCAGCTGGTTTTCATCAGTTCCTTCTTATTAGAGCTTCTAAGAATCCTGGTTAATTTAGAGTCTGTTTCAGCTGCTGCTTAAGAAGATAGAATATTTTCCCCTCACCCTTCTTGATCTGTTTTCCCAATAGTTTTTAAAACATTATGTGCAGTATTATGAATTTCTTACTGTTCCTCATCTGCAAATATACACATAAATTTCTCTGTATTGGAGACATTTGTCTTATTCTCAGGGGCTTAATTATTTCTTTCTTCCCTTTCTTTTAATTTATTAAAGTGTGTTTAATTTGTAGGATAGTACAAAAATACATGGGAGTAAATTTAAGCTCTGAGGAGACTGATACGCAGCCCAATGCTGGAAGGGGTTGAGTAATGCCAAGTTCTGTCTGAAAGCAGGTCACTCACAGTACCTTGCAGGGCTTTTCATGGTTCTACCCCAATTGGTTGCCTGGGAGATTTCAGAGACTTAGCATTAAACAGTTCTTATGGAAAAGAATGTCTCCTCACCCAAAGAGTCATTAAGCTATCCTGTAAAGGATTTCAGACATGTTTTTGTGTTACTTCCTTGCTGAACAATTTTTATCTCCCTCTTCTTGGAAGTTGCTGTGGTTCTGCTTGTTGCTGCAGTTGAACCCATGTTTGAGGACTCCTGATCACAGGGCTACCACCAGGCTTGAGCCTGGGCGCATTCATGATGTTCTGCAAATCTCCTTCTCTTACTCTTGAAGCAAAAGGATTGAGTGGTAGGAGGAGGGATAAGGCACAGGGAGAGACAGGTTGCCAGGGGCAGAGATCCATGAGGGCAGGAGAGCACAGCTACTTTGGGTTACTGGCTCCCAAGGGAGACTGGTGAGTGCTGTGCTGTATCTACGCTTCTGGTAGCTTTAGAGTCAGGATTCAGAGGTTCACTGATACACTGATACACTGATAGACTGGTAAACCAGAGGGTTTGTGACACCATGAACGTAGCTCCAGTGTTACTGGGTTAGAAAAGCAGAGGATTAGCTGTGGCTGAGTGAAAATGTAAAAGGAAAATCTTTGCAAGTGCTGAAGAGAGGATTTTGGAAAGCTGGTTGTCTTGAAGTGGGGACGTAAACCCTCGATGAGTCCTCTCTGTAGGCTAAGAGCACTTCTAAAGCCTCTTTGGTTTAAATGGTAACTAACTGTCCTAAAAAAGTAAATACATTAAATGTGTAGTTATTTTGTTGATTTCAAACAGTATAAGGATATTTATAATGTAAGGAAAGTAATTTCAGTCTGATGGACTTAAGACTTCTGGTTTGGTCCTGTTTTGGTTTCTTAACCTCATCCCTTAGATATATTTCAGCAAATGTCATTTCTTTTCTCTAGAAAGAGGCTCCTGATTACTTAGTATGGTGTGGCCTTGTCCTCAGCTTCTTTTGCAGATGAGACAAACGCTTCAGAGTTAGCCTTCTTATAAAGCCTTTTGAAGCATTTGCCCAGACCTTATGATGGTTTGAGCTAGTTGGCTCCTGGATTGGGTGAATTTTCTCTGAATCCAGGAGCAATTTCACTGTTAAAATACCTGAATAATTAATTCACCCGTAAATTTCAGATGTTCTTTTTATTCCTATCATTTACTCTGGTTTTGGGGCAATGGAAGTTTACAGCTATGAATATGAAGGTAGCACAAAACTGTTAGAGAAAAAGGTTGGAGAAATCGGCTAATTATTAATTTTGTGGTGTGATGGAGCCTATAGACCTCAACCCAGTTCTCTTCTACTGTTTAAATGCATAATGCTTCTGTGAGCTTATTGGGGAAAAAAAGGTGAATTAAGGAGAGTACAGTTTTCTTAGATTGCTGAAAAAGCTATGCAGCACCATCATAAGATTCTTGTTTTATATAATATTTCTGGTTTCCTTAAGTTATCCATGTAGTTAGTAATATGTTAGTTTTATACAGGGTATCTAATCAGTCTTAGTGAGTATATTATACAGAGAATACATATTACATCTAAACTAGGGGATAGGATCACAGACCTTGAGGTCACATTTGGGTTTTACAGTAATCTAATTTCAGCCTGCCCTTTCTTCCCAAACAGGAGTTTACCTGAGCTAAACATCTCAGTGTCACTGCAATACTTTCAGTTTCTCATTGGATTGCTCCTCCCATTTTCACATTCCTGTGGAGTTTCTGCTAAGAGTTGTGGAAACTGAGTAATACTCAATTTAGTTACATTTCCAAACCCATCTCGCTAGAATAAGTGAGAAATTTGCTAAAGCGAGACTGATATTTTCCCCTTTCCAAAGGGAAAATGTGACCCTTGAGGACATTAACACATTAGCAGCCAGGATGTTTCAGGGAAACGTCTGCTGTAGGACTTTGTTTTCAACAAGCACAACCCAGTGAAAAATCAATCTACATATGGCCATTAATTTAAAAGAAAATCAGACCTGTAATGCTATCACATCTATGCTGTACAATATTTCCTCATCTAATCTAATTTCATCCTCAAGTATGGGGATGAAAAAGGTATCAGATAGTGGTTTGGTGCAAGGTGTTTGAAATGACTAATGAAATTCACTTGCTTATAAAATCCCAATCTTGATTTTAATGAGCAGTCTATAAAGTTCTAGTGAGGAATTGATGATTTTCAGAAGTTACTTAGAATTCTTCACTTACACCTTGTAAAGAAGGTACACTTCACAAACTAGCATCCACAAGCACATATT
This sequence comes from Aegotheles bennettii, assembly GCA_013398125.1. Classification (NCBI taxonomy): domain Eukaryota; kingdom Metazoa; phylum Chordata; class Aves; order Caprimulgiformes; family Aegothelidae; genus Aegotheles; species Aegotheles bennettii. Next base: position 29,848 of record VZRW01011373.1, on the reverse strand, counting down.
GACCTCAGTTATTGACCTTATTTTGTCTCACTTATTTAGTTGTAGCATCAGAAGTTCTTAATTCAAACAACAGAGTAAACCTCTTGAAGAATCTGGGAAGATGAGACCTACAAAAGGTAAAAAAGACACAAGCGTGTCTCATTTTATTGATACAAGAAGCTGAAGAAAGCCTGATGGAGAGCTAAGGGGAGAGAAGGGAAGCTTACTGAGCAAGGCAGAGTTTTTGATTGACGTTTCGCTTAACTGAGCAAACAAATGCAGCTTTTAATAAAAGAATTAGTTATGTTTCTGATAATATCACTATCCAGTAATTTAGTTAAATTGTGTTAGTCAAAAGTTAATTCATATCTAATTGTCTCTGTTTTTTGCAGCAGGAACAAGGTCCAGTTCTAGTCAGGGTGCCCACAGAGGAACACAGACAGCAAAAGGGACTCAGGGTGGCACAGCAAACACTGTGAGGTTTGTGCTTAGTTGCCATAACACACTTACTGCCCCTTACAGCCTTTTGCAGCTAAGACTGTTAGATGATATTTATAATTTATGATAAACTTTATTTTTCCATGTGAGTAGCTTTGGATTTTCTGCTGCTAAAACCCAAGGCAGATCATAGATGCAGGACTAATTTACTAATTGGATGTTTGTTCTCACTACATCTTCTTTTACTTTGCCATCAAAACATATTTTGTTTCTGCTAATCTAGGAAAAGAAGCTGTAGTAGTCCAAGACTATTTACCCTGAATGAAACTATTCACATGGAGTTCTAATATGCTATAACGTATATAAATTGACTTCACACCTTTAGCTGAGTGATTTATTTAATTTTCCTGAGTGACACTGTGTAGGCAGCCTAAACTATTCCATTAGTAAAATGAGGACTGCCCTTAAAGCCGTATCTCTTACAGCTGTTCTCAGCCCCTATCCTGCCCTTTTTCATTACTCTGAAAATTTAAAATCTTGCAAGGGGCCTGAGGCCAGCTCTGGCTCACTGCTGTGGACTACGCTTTAGACTCAGCCTTGCTGTCACCCTCATAGGAGCTTTGCTTCTACCTCTGCTTCTGCAACACCTCATCTTCCCACCTAAGCAGATTTGCAGAATCAGGCCTCCCAGCATCGGGCACCATGACATCTTCTAACATCACCCACACACCTCCATTTTCTTGTTTCCCTTTGTGAAAATTTTTCTTCTTCTTGATGGTGTTATATTAATTTGGTATTTTTCCTGCAACCTTTTTCAACAAGGAGTCTCTCAGATACATCTCCTACCCACTAATATAGCGTAAATCAAAAGTCTTCATGTAGGAAATGCATGAGTGCCCCCTTTTGTCTGCTCTCAAGTAAAACAGATCCATCACCTTTTCCATAGAGGGAGAGTAGAATAAAGTGATTTTGCTTAATCAGTTCATTTGTATATCTTTACAGACTGAAATTGTATAAAATAGAGACTTTCACGGACCGATAAATGTAGATATTTTCACAAGTCTGTAGTCTGAAAGGCTGTGCTGTTTTTTTGTTTTTTTGTAAGGGGGGAGTTCAGCAGTACAGGAATATGTATTATTGAATGAGCATAGGTTTTCTGCCTACTCCACATTCTCATTGTTTTCTCTGCAGACAGAGAAATGCTTTTGGTATTGCTTTGATCAGAGAGATCATAGATAATAAAATATTCTCTTTTTTCTCAGCCCTGCTTGAACCTTGGGATTCACTTTTCCTTGAACCAGGATCTTCAAAATAGTTATGCTGTGATATGAAGAAGCCTGACTTCCCAACTAGTCAGACCCATAAATATTAACATTTTCACAGCCCCCCTAGACTAATTTAGGAAAAAAAATATGTCTATCCTTTTGAAACATCCTAGGTGATGAGAATGGAAGTCTCAAATGGAGGCCATACAAAAGAACTATCAGGAGGACTGATGCACCTGTGGTTACTGTAGCTGTGCTGTCATCTTCAGGACTGCTGTCAGGGTGCTGCACTGCAGGGTGGGTCTGGATAGGGAAGGTTGTGGGGTAGGATCCACAGGGAAGTGGTTCCATGCAATGGTCTGCGTGTTTAGGGACAGCCCCCAGCCAGGAAACTGTCAGCTTCTCACAGTTAGACATGCATGGAGGGCTTGAACATGAAAACCCTAATCTGTAGGTTTATGTATTTCCTCACAAACAGCTTTGAAAGTTTTTCTATCTTAAATTGAAGGTCTGGAACAGAGCCTGATTTTTTTGTCTCTCTTTGCCTTGTTTTCATCCTCCTGCTCAGCTTTTGGGTTGCTGGCTGAAAAGTGACCCCTGAGACAAAGTTAATCTTATTTCAGGAACCGTGACTGCAAAACAGGGAGATGACTGTTGAGTTCTGGGTAATATTAAAGAAAAACAAAAGACAATGCAGCATTAAAACCCGTGTGAAGGCAGTGGTTGTGGGCAGCACCTCGCTGACCGTCACAGAGAATAAAGGCCCTGATTTATCCTGGTAACATTCGAGCCAAGTGCTGTGTTATCCCACTAGCCCGTCTAGATGTCAGAGCTGTGTCTCTACCATCTAATCAATATGGCACTATGCCTGGTCTAATTAGACCATTTCTTTAATTAGGTCAGGCAGGATGTTATGCTGCCATGGCCACGCAGATCTGGGACCTTGGTGAGTGTCTCTGCAGGGCACAGTGCTGCACCGCGTGGGCCTGTCAGCTTGCTGGGGTTTAAGGTTCCACCTTGGGCTGTGTAGCTGTACTCGTGATGCTTGTTCACTGTTCAGCCCTTGCTGAGCCCCCAGAGCTGGTCAATGACTGAGGAGCTTGTGTGCTTTTTTTGTGCCAAAGTCCTCTCCTGGGGAAACAAATGATCCTGTAGCAACCGGTGGGCCCTACTCAGCAGAAAGCACGTTTCAGGGCTTTACCTTGTTCATCTCCAAATAATTGACTCCTCTGTGGCAGTTTTCGCTCTGCTGGGCAGATTCCATTGAGGAGAGAGTTCATGCCTTGCTCTTACTATAACTGAGTTAAAAAGCCAGTCAGCCACGAAACCCAAGTCCACCAGAAATGGGGCTTGGTGAGTCCCAGAGGTTGGACAGGGGATGTCTCTCCCAGGGCTGCTGGCACGGGGTGGGCTGACACCACCCTCCTCCTTCATGCTGCCCAAGTCACTGGGTGAGGAGATTCACTTATCTAGTGAATCTAGTACAGTTTTTCATTCCAGCCCTTTAATGTTAACTTATTATTTTCTTTACAGCTTCAGCATATTTTCGCTTTCCTAGGATACTGTTCCCAGATGAGACGACACTATATTGCCTCGGATTTCTGCCAGGAAGAATTATAGATGTTTCAAAGGAAATGTGCAGAAAACATTTTGGCTGAAACAGAATAAATTATGCTTAAAATCAAGGAAAAGTCCTAATAAGTGAGAAATGCATCTATTTCTCTCAGAGCTTTTTTCCCTGCCTCTACCACCTGTGTTTATTTTTGAGGTTTTTTTTTTTTTCTATATGGTACAACAACTGGTTCTTCCATATGAAACATTCCACAGTAAGGCCATCGTTTTAGAGGATTTTTAGAATTTCTGAAATTTTCTAACTGTGGACTACTTTATTAAAATGTGCAGGTGTGTTTCTTTGTCTAGACGACACGAAAACACAGTTCTGGATCCGCTGTTAGAATTGTAAGCCCTGCCTGACAAACTACAGATCGAACATTTCACGCAAGCAGAGTCACGAGTGCTGACAGAAGTGTTCCCACTTTGAACCACTGCAGTGAAATGAGTCCCTTTATTCAACTGGATGATGTCTCTTTTTCTGTCTGCAACGTGCTGTATTCAGAGAGGAGCATTTCTAATTTTTTGTCTCCCCATAGTTGTATCCCAGGCAAATCTGCAAACTTTTGGGGGCATGCAGTAAGAACTTTTCCCTTACTTAGCAATGCCCGTTGCTTACATATACAGATACTCCAGCAATATCAGATACTTCTGGTGTGTTAATTTTAGGCTATTCTTATTTTTTTTTAACAGTTTCACCTTATAAACGCTCAAACAAAAACTCTACTTGAAAAGCCTAGCCCAAAATCTCAGAAGACCTGGTCCAACAGATTTTTACACCTCCCTTGCCAGGTTGGATAGGGCTTTGAGTAACCTGATCTAGTGGGAGGTGTTCCTGCCTAACGCAGGGGAGTAGGAACTAGATGATCTTGAAGGTCTCTTCCAATCCAAACCATTCTAAGATTCGATGATTCTCATACTATTTAACCATACCTGAGGCTCCCTGAGTCTTCTGAACTTCCCCGGAGAACCATGGTAGTCACAGTAATAACATTCATGAGATGAGATCATCTGGCCAGTTATGGAAGAAATATGTAATTCCACAGGAATTTTATTGTCATTTAGCATGCATTTATGTCTGCTTACTTGAAAGTTTATCTGGATAATGAATTGTATCCCTTAGGCATTCCACAGTAGTTCTTATTTCAGTAATAGTATATCTTCAGTACATTTCTAATTCCAAAAAGTCCTTGTCAAGCAAAGTGATCAAAACAGAATGTATTTTCCTCTGTAATTTAGCCCAAATTTGAATTCTTTCCTAGCTATGTATTTTAATTATGCAAACTAGGGACTCAAAACAATTTTCTGGTGTTAATGGAAAGCACGACAGATTTGCCCAATGCTGAAAAATGCAAATCTTCTCAGTCTTTGTTTAGTTCCCAGACTTAACTCTATTTCAATTCATCTTTATCCTTAAAGCTCTCTTGTGCCATGTTCACAGCATCACCTCTCACAAAACTAGGACCTTGATGTCCTGAGTTTGGTTTGTAAATATGTAGCTTGTTTTTTGTACTTCATGAGTAAGCTACAGCTGCCATGTTGTAATATGTGATCCCTGGTAGTCTGATCTGTGTTTAGAAAGAGGTTGAGCTTTTTCTCACTGAAGACGAATACGTTTGAAACCACTGAGTCAAAATGAATCACAAGCCTGTTCTCAATGCTCCCCGTCCATATCTCTCAACACTAACCACTGTGCCCAGTTAAGGCTCTCACATTGCTGAGATCTGCGTGTGACCAATGCTACTCCGTGTCACTTCACACACTGCAAGCTAATGTCTCCCCATGTTCCCCTCCCACAGTAACTTCAATCACCCTTCCCCATGGCTACAAGGATTATTTTCCTTCAGACTCCAATAACAAGTCAATTAGAGCAGGATTATCTTCTGGGAAATGAAACCAGCTAGCCCCCCTCTCCCAGGATGAGGACCTTAAATGATCTGCCTGAACATTTTGATTTCCTTCCTTTGTTTTTCCTGCAATCCAGTGAATCCCTTCTCTTCTACTTAGCTCGCCAGTAGTCATTGGTCAAATGTTTCTCTTGTTAACTTACTGCCAGAAGAGTGCTTTGTAGCACCTTATCAGGGTACAGCCAAGTTTGGTGTCTGGTAGGGCTGGAAAGCAAAATAACAACCCCACACATCCCCCAGAAATCTCTGCCCAAGAACATGCTGAGTTTCCATGCAGAAACAGGCTCATTTTTCTCTCTGGCTGAAGCTCTCTTTTCACTCTGCAGGCAATTTGAAAGAGTCATGGTGGAGCCCCTTTTTCTAAACACCAGCATGCCAGTGTTTAGACAAGCAGACTACACTTCTGGTCACAGTTTTCATTTCCTGGATTAAGACAGGCAAAAAATGTGGTTTGCCAATATAAATGAGTTTTGGCATTGTACTCTGTTAAGAGATAGGCAAATTTAAAATATCGGCCAGCCTGCTGTTCCTTGAATTTAAAGGATCAGCACCAGCTCCTTGCCATTCTATCCTACCCTTGCCCCAATGTCAGAAAAATCTGAGCCTCTTATTGGCCAGGCTTGTCTTGAGGACTGTTGTCCCAATGGAGAATCATTTGCACTGGAAGGCGCTTGGGGTTATGAATTGCCCAACTGCAGTTTCCCATGGGCCTCCACCACCTCAGGAGCAACATCTGAGACCAGGAGCAGCAACTGCAGGAACGGTGTGAAAAGAGCCAGGGATGCACCCCAATCGTGAGCACAACTATGTGAGATCTTCCTGTATCCCTGCTGCTGCCCCAAGCCACACAGTGTCTTCTCCATGGCCTTTAGGACTCCTGAACTCATGTGACACATGAGATGCATGATGCAGGTTTTGCTGCAGGGCCACAACCATCAATAAGTAAGAAGAGGAGGCAGAGTGTGACAACAAAATCTGTTGGCAAATTAATTTGTGAGGAGCTGTAAGAAAAAACCCTGGAAAAAGCCTGGTGCCTGGCTGTGCACCCTTTTTAGGCGATTCCTCTGAGCCCCAGAAAATGTATATCTTGTCTCCAAACAAATCACTGTAACTGTAGTGCTATAAAAACCTGACTGTAATGTGGGCCTTGATTTATGCGAAGAGCATAGCAGAAGAAGTTTAGATTAAGAGAATCACAGCATGGATTTTTGCAAGCAAAGCTGCTGAGAAATCTATTCTTTCTCAAATCTGGAAATGCAGCTTCTGCTTTTAGCTTTTCTACTTGCTCTCTGCTGCCTGCAAGTAGCTTGCAGATCTAGCTGAATGTTCTGAGTGCTTTGCTTGGTACTGTTCTCTGAATCGCACACTCATGAATCTTCATCTTCTGAACTGCAAAATGTGCCCTGTATTTTAAAGTTAATAAAGCAAATATCCATTGACATGCAATGAGATGTTCATGTCAGGTGGAGCCAGTAAAAGAGACAAACGTAGAGATGTGCATGTAGAAATAATTCAGGCAGTCACCAAGCACTGCTTAATCAACTCCAATGACAGCTTTGCACATGGCCTTCAGCAGAGCTGGTGCCCAATGTGGGTTTCCCTGTCAAAAAGCTCCCAGCTGTCCAGGCTAGACTCACATTGCATCAGGCTCTTCTTAGCATCCTCCTTCTGGCAGCGGGGCTGTGATTAACAGCCTGGCCAGGCCAGGCCAGGGGCCTCTTGATAAATTTGGTGCTTTAGAACAAAGCCATCATTCTCCAGAGCAGTCGAATGTCCTGTAATGAACTGAAATAAGGGAGAATGTAAAGGCAGGGAGATATAGGCACTCTGCCGGAAAGCAAAGCCATTAAAAATAATGAGCAGTCTTTCACTTCCTTCTTTTTATTAACTTTCTGCAGAGGACAACCTGGCACTTTATTTTTAACACAGTCTCCACTTTACTAATATCCGTTAGACAGATGGTTAAAAATTTTCCACAATATGCTCCACAACGTTTAGAAAAACAGTAAAAAATCCAAAAACCAACAAAACTGAACCTCCCCTCCCCAATTCTTCTTCTTTATATTCCTAAACCGATTATTTTTTGCAATAACCTCTGTGAATTCAGCAGCTCCTGCCACACTCAGTGGTGATCACATGAAAAGCGCTGCACAAAAGTTCCATGTCCAGCAGAGTTTGAAGCATGTGTATAGTAACCATCAGTTACAATTAGTGAAAATTTGAATGTACGAAGTATTGTGAGCTCTTCCTTGGGGTGGAGTCATGTTCAAAGCCACTGACAGAGCCTCATCATGCCAGTTCAGTCTGGGTGAATCAGTCTCGCCCTGGAGAGCTGCGGTGATGAGGGTGACAGGATCCGCAGAGCACTGCTCAGATCAGGCTCCTTTCAAAACAGCCACTCAGGCATGTCTCACATGCCCTTAGAAAGGTCTATTGGGCAGAAACCATGCTGTTAATTGCTCTAGTGGCTCTCTCTTTCCCTATAACTCAAAAAACCTTCAGCCCCTGCTCAGAATCAGAAGGTCTGATCCTGCCCCCTTTCCTCAGACCAACACTGATCTTGGGCTCCTCTGTCCATGCCAGCTGCCCAGGCTTGTAATGCAGAGATTGCTCTTTGTAAACACTGAGTTACTGAGTATGGTGAAGATTAAGCTAAGTTACAAGCAATGTTAAAATGTGTCATTACTATAATCAGACATGTGGCTCAGATCATTGCCCCAGATCTTACGAGCTGTCTAGTAGGATTTAGGCTTCTAATTTACACTCATAACTTGTCTTCATCGCAGCTTTAAACTGATTTATTTATTGCCATGATTCTACCAGCTGGGTCAAGGCCTCCTGGATTCCTGAAAGCTAAAGCAGATGCCCAGCCCCCCTTGGGTGAGAGATGTCCCTGCTGTCCCCCAAGCCGGGCTTTCAATTTCTGCTGCTTCCACTCCACTCCCCTGCACCATACCTCTGCACTTGGATTGCAAAAATCTCCAACAATGCCAGAAATGAAAATTTAAGAAGGATGTGAGATAAACTGATTGTAACATCAAAATAAATAATCAACGCATTTGCCTCAGGTTTGAGAAGGGGGTATGTGGTGAGGGAGCTGGCTGGAGATGGAGAGCGGCATCACACAGCCCTGCACTACCTGCTGGCTACAGCCCAAAGTGCTGGGAAAGCCTCAGAGGTTTGGGTGTGGTGGGCAAATTGAGCCATGAGTGCCATGTTAGTGTCAGATCTGCTCAAGCTTCTACAGCTGAATCTAGCATCAGTAGACTGCACTGGCCCTGCAGCCACAGGGGCTCCAAAAACACCGGAAGATCATCATTTACCAGCACCTTCATGAGTGGTTGCACAGCGATGTGGAGACTACGGTATAATGGTCTAACAAGTTTGTATAACTTGCACAGTCTTTGTGATTTCTCAGGTACAAGTGTTCAGAGAAGTGATTGAAATACTGTTCCTCCCTTGGACTTTGGCCCAAAAGCTGAAGTGGAGTAATGGATGGTAACATTTATTCAGAGGATTTCAACTATTTTTATGTCACTTTGACAAATCAGTTCCTTTGTCCCTTACAAACCCTGGGTTGTGTCTCACACCAGTTATCTCATAACACATCACTGGCTACTCTCAGTCTCCCTCTTCTGACATGTTTGTGAGTAGACTGTGATTTCTGTTCACTCAAAGCTCTTGCCAGTGCTTAGCAGAAGGAGTAAGCCATAATGCAGGAGGAAACAATTTCATAATCATGGGCTGAGGATGCATCTGCCAAGCGCCCTTCTCTGAGGTGTGTTTTTGGCTGGGGCTGCTCAGTTGTCCCTGGTGGTGAGAGGTCTGGTGTAAGCAATTCCCTGCCCAGGTCACATCCCCAATCCAGGATCCCTCATGCACCTCTGCTGGGATGACCAAAAGGTGATGCAAGCTGGGAGCATGTGCTGCTGCCTCCCTGTAGGGCACTACACACTGGGGAAGCCAAGATCTGCATCCCCCTAACAATGGCCCACGACATTTCTCAGCCTGCCCCTGTGGACCTGAAACATCTACTAAGCATTTGTAGTCATTGCCAGAGGAGGCTTTGGAGCTTGGTGGGAGCCTGAGGGATGGGCTTTTACAGTCACAGCTCAGTTCCTAACAAAGTGTGTGATGGATGAGGATGGCTCTGAAGTCATTGCTTTTCAGCTCAGCTTGTTTTCAATTTTGCTCCAACACTGAAGGAACATATTCCTGCAGAAAAATTCCCACTACTTGTCCCAGTGTTTTGTATAATCAAATCAAGTCAACACGGTGTCTTCCTACACGACTGTAGTGCAGTTCCCCATTGCTCACGTTAGCTGTGTTAGTCTGGATTTACATGGTTGTCACGACAACCTTGCATTGATCACTCAATAACAGAACAAATATTGAAGTCTGGGTTGGTTGCAAATATTTGCACTCGACCTGTGTTTCCCAGCTCTAACTGATAAAATACATATTGCTATTTCTGTCAAGGAAGGTCTGGTGACTTTTTCAGGTTACCTTCCCGTGAGATTTCTCTCTGGGTTTGCTATCCATACTCTGGCTGGTTTTACATCCACTTCCAGCAGCAGGAGAACAGACAAGACCATTCACCATCAGTAGGTCTGCATTTCATATCAGATATTCAGTTTTCCAAGTTAAATATTTTTAGAATTTCCTATTTGTATCCCCATTCATACATACAGCTATGTATAACAATTATGGCTGTCCTGGTTGGGACTGAGTCAAATTTCCAAAAATCTCGAACTTTTCATGAACAGCATGAAACAGCAGAGTCTTTGTTTCAGCCAGTTCACTACAGAAGGCCAGAGGAAATTCAATTAAGAGAAAAATATTCATTGTACTTGCATATCATCATATATTAGTCTTCTTCCTCCTGTTCTACAAATTGCTGTGGGCTGTACTGGTATACAAGGTATACACCAGCTCAGGATTTGTTTTTGTAAATCCCCTTTGGGTTTGCACTCCAGCAGGGCCTGTGCCAGTGACTGTCTCTGACAGCCCAGAAGAGATATGAACTGTAATTGATTGTGCCCCTGAGAGATTTTCTTCCTGATTGTCTGTGTGTGCGCGTGAGAGAAAAAGAGAGACTGTCTTTTATCTTTTGCCAAAAGTGGCTTTAATCCAGCACTGAGCTTTTCTTCTTCATGCATGTTCCCAAATGCTGCAACATTTGGGGTTTTCAGGGTGGAATTAGCAAAGGCAGCTTTCAGAGAACATCTTGCTCCAGAAATTTCAGAAAGCAGTTTTTTTTCTTTAGAAGAGAGACTAAGGAAGCAGCAGAAGTGATGACGGAGCTCAGTTTTGAAGACATGGAGAGAATGGCATTGCCACACTGTGTTGAAAGCATCTGCTGTGCTGAAGGGCCCTGGCAGCAGAGCCAGATCCTGCCGTGAGGCAGTTAGAGAGGTCACAGCTTGTCCCTTCTGTGCCCTTTACATTGCCTTCCCCTGCCAGAAGTCCCCTTCCTGGTATATGGGACACCATTGAGTAGAGCAGGCTGTATTTCACACCCTTCCTGCCAACCGGAGAGGAGTAGGCCTGTCTTTTCACCAGGCTGCAAAGTGTAGCAGAGGGATTTGAACCACTTTCACCACTGCCACATCTCCCCCAGAGACCATGGCATCTGGAGAGATCCACCACTCCTGCTCCCCTTGCCATCGCCCCTGGGGCTTGGGGGCTGCAGTTGGATGTGTGCTTGCAAAAGTGGCTCATATGCCTCCCCCAGAATGTAGTTGTCCTCCACTTCTGCTCTGATTATCACACACTCTATTAGTGCCTGTAAACTAGTACTATAGGACAGCCCAGGTTGGAAGGGACCTCAAAAGACCATCTGGTCCAACAATTTGTGGGAAAGAGAACCTAGATGCAATTATCTAGTACCCTGTCCAATCGCATGTTGAAAACTTCAAGTGATGGGGGCTCTACCACGTCCTGTGGAGGTTATTCCATTGAATGATTGTTCTCACTGTAAAAAATTTCTTCCTTATATCATGATGAAACCTCTCCTGATGCAACTTGTACCTGTTGTCCCTTGTGTTCTCTATGTGGATTCTTGTGAAGAGAGAGCCTCCATCCTCTTTGTAGCTGCCCTTTAAGTACTGGAATCAAGGAAGAAGAGACTCTGGGGGGACCTCATCACAGTATTCTCTTCTTAAAGGAGAAGACACCTAATTCCTTTGATCTTTCCTCAAAGGGCAGGTTCTGTAGCCCTTTGATCATCTTTGTGGCCCTTCTTTGGACCCTGTCCAGTCTGTCTGCATCTTTTTTTGAATTATGAGGACCAGAACTGGACACAGTATGAAGACAGTCAAACATTGAAAGAGGGTACTCAGAGAGTGTGAAATCTCCATTTTTTGAGAAGTTCAAAACTCAAGTGTACAAGGAGATCCTGAGCAACCTAATCTAGTTGGCCTTCTAGTTGGAAAGACTAGAATGGAGGAGTGGGCCTCTGCATTTTCTGTGGCATTTTTCATTCACAGTTTAATGATTTTTCCCCTTCATTCCTGTACAGGGCCAAGAACCAGGCTTTGTGGGGCCCGACTAAAAAACCAGTGAGCTGAGGATGCATTTTCTTTTTAAGTCACATATTTGTTGTTTCTGCTAATGACAAAAGCCACAATAATTGTATTAATTGCCCTGCAGAAGTCTAACTAAATTTTATCAGTCTTAAAACATTTGTCAACCAAACTTACTTTGTTAAAACATCCATGTTAAAATAGCTTGAAAAATGATACTTGGTGAGCCTGACAAGCTGTTTTCCATAGAACCGTATCAACTGGCGTGTCTGATAGCATTCTGCTGCAAAGAGAATTTTTTATCAGTAACTCTGATGTTTTGCCCAGGATTGATGGCAAGCCCAGAAGCCTGCTTTCAGATCACTGTATTTATGTCTTTAAAATAATGGCACACAAATTAGCTTTCTTACAGGCCTCTGGAAACCTAAGCCAAAGCTTTCCCAGTTGAGTGCCAAAGACTGTTCATTTAAATAATATCTGCAAAGGCCATGAGAATTAGGTCATGTTTATTCATATGTTGCACATGAGTTTAGGCATCTAACTTCTTATATGAAAATTTTACTAGTGTGGATAGCCCACTTGCAGACAGGCATGGTTGTGTTTGTGATCATTCACTTTGCTTAGATGTAAAAACCTCCTAAAGGTGGGTGCAGACAGCAGGACTTGTTCAGCGTGGCCATGCCAGGGGGGAGGGCAGGGTTTCCTTCACTGCCAGGTGTCAAATGCAGCATCAGACAACAGTGGAGGTGTGGAACAGTGTACCACATGAAGATGCACCTGCATGGGATTTTGCTATAGAGCAGGTCTGGAGTGGAGATTACATGGCATTTGAAGAAAGAGACGCAGAGAGGGAGAGAGAGGGAGAGACAGAGAGAGGGACAATAACCCTAAAAATTAGAATTAAAATGTGAAAATTCCTCCAAGTCCCACTAAACTACTGCTCCTGAGGACAGGGCTGTCCCTGAGTTCAAACCATCTCACTTGCTGCCACTAACACTGTCATCAAAGTGTGCTTTTCCAGCTGCCTACATCCCGTCTCCCAGGGTAGGAGATAAATATTGTCACAATAAACTGAACTGAATCTCATATTTAGTATGAAGAGTCACTAGTGCATTGCAATCAGCCTATGTTGGTCCTGGCCAAAATCCATAGGAAAGAAATTTACAGCAAACGTCTTTGCAGTGCTGGGGGTGGGAGCTGAGATTTTGAAGATGATCTAAGTACATGTCTTAGCAAGGCTGATTTTCCTGGGCGGTCTCATGTGGGCGCACTACTTCTGATAGCCAAACAAGCTTGTTCAGAACAAGCTGGGCGTCTCTGCACAGCCCTGATTTATCACACAAGCTTTACATTTAACATTGGCTTCTGAATGCATAAATCATTTTAAAGTGGTATTTCTGGCCAAAAATGGAACATATTTAGACACCAGATTCATATTTAAATCACTGGGAATTAGATGTCTAAACACCTTTGAAAATCTGGTCATAAGGCTTTCAAGTCACTGAAATGCATCTGTAAGTCTTAGCCAAAGGACTAGTCTGATCTTGCCATCTATTGATAGAAACCCACAGCTACAGCTGGGAATGTATTTTCTTTACAATCTTTTTCAAGCACCTGAACTGCCGGAGTCATTCAGTCTATGAAAATCAGCTCCTGCCTCCACTGAAATGAAGAGCTAGCGTTTACAGAGTGTTTCTATTGTCCCTTGACAGGCTGAGGCTTTGGTTCCTCTACTCTTTCTGAAACAATAGGACCCAAGCAAGCAACTGTTTCTAATATTGGACAATACATTTACGCCCAGAAGACAAGCAGTTTGTAGTCTGGGATGCCTGCTCTGTCTCCAGCATCCAGTTCGAGGGCACAGTTTCTAAGCAGCAAATTCAGGCCCCTTTCAGGTTTCTCAGCTCAATTGCTCGAAGAAGCAAATAGCCAAAACTGATCACAGTTAAAAAACAAAAACAAACAAACACACAAAAAAACCAAACAACAAAACCCCCAACAGTCTAATAAACTATTTGGGAACCAATGGTATAGAAGATGATTTCCAGCCCTTCTGTGCTTCTGGAGCCTCAGTTCTTCCTCACCATGTTTGTTCCCCGCCTTGCTTCTAGAGAGCATGTACCTGCTCTACAGCAGTCAGCTTTCTTATGCCTAATTTACTAAGCCTTTTTTTTTCATGCTGAATTCAGAAAGGAAAGAGTTTATGCACCATAAGACCTCATACAAAAAATCATAGAAGGAGGGAGGGGAAGCAGTGTGGCAAAGGGATAGATCAGAAGCAATTAAGTGTATTTCCTTCTCTGGCATCTAGGGAACTTGTGACTCCTAATGTGAGAGGACTGAAACTAGCTACGTAGTCCTGAAATTAATTTAAAATATAATCAACAAAGTACTTAAAAGAATGAACCTCTGCCAAATGAGTAAGCCATTAAAATATGACCAAAGTATGTTACATGAGCAGAGTTTAATGCAACTGAGGTTAAGGAAATATTCGGAGTCTCTAAGTCTGTACGTACCACAAATCAAAGTGTTGCGTAATTAGAATTATTTTGTCACCATCTTGTGAGACATTAAAGTAACATCTGGTGTGCTCCTGATTTCAGCTTGTGGGTTCAATATGTGCTGAAGAAAATGGTTAGGAAGTGATTGCTCTAAATGTTACACTGGTGTCAGTGCACACAATACTGTAAAATGAGTGGTTTAGAGCTCCTGCAGTTTTACTGTGCTGCCAAGCAAACTTTCCTGTTTGCAGGCAAAATATTTCTCCCAAAGGCTGTATACAGATTCTTATATAAGTTGGCACAACAAAGGGAGATGAGAAATCAGATTGCTAACATAGTTATGTCTTCTCAGAGGATGTCTCTGTTTCAGCCATCTGATTTCAAATGGTTTCCTTAAGCCCTAATTTATTACTCCAAGTTCAGAAATTGTGCCTAGTCTGAAGATGCTTGAGAACTACACTCCCTCTCTCCATCGGCCCAAGCAGTTGGTGTCTGATGCAAACTTTTCTGGGTAAATGCAAACCAGATGTTCAATCCTGACTTGTGAACTTCTGCCCTGGATTTCTACCCTGAGCCAGTGTGAGTCAGTTGGAGATCTGCAAAGCGGCTGCAAAGCTCCAGACCCCTGTTCACAGAGATGTCATAGTGCTCCTCCCTTGCTGCCCATGTCTGCCAAAATCCAGAGCATGCTCTTTCCAGGGCCACTGCAGAGTACCCCGGATAGCAAAACAGATTTGTAACAAACAAACAAACAAACAAGCAAACAGATTTTGCTGTGAGCTTCTAAGAGAGGTGCCACAGAAATCCCCTTGTGCCAGCTCTGCCCATGGATGCCTCACAGTCAGCCCTCCTACTGCTGCCGCGTTAGCCAAGGACGTCATTTCTGAGAGGCCTGTGACAGAGAAAGCTGGAGTCAGATTCTATTTCCCAACTGTTAATAAAGATTCTCCTGGAATAAAAGTAGAGGAGCTGGCGCCAATTTATGTTATTCAAAACCACAAATTTCCTCTCCCTTGCAATCTGCCAGAGTTACAGACTCTTTTGCAACTTCTAAAAAAAATCAAGATGCTTTCCTCAAGTGAGCATCCCCTTCCTTCAAAATGCCCCCAGGGAAAATTAGTGATCCAATTTAGCATTGCTGCTAAGGAGGAGAGGGAAGGGTGATAGTCCCATGCATGGGAATATATTAACAAGTGTTTAATCCCTGTATCTTCCCTGTCTGGGGATGTTAAAGATTTCTGCAACAGAAGGAAATGTTGGTACAAATGATGCTGCTGCAGCTGAGGTGAGGAGTGTAAGGTATGTGTGCGAGGGACAAGGAGGGTCTCTTTGCCCTCAGCCTTAGGGCTGCTCCAGGGCTGGTAAATTAAACAGGGCCGGGGCATGGACCAACCTCTGCCTCACTGGCCGCAGCACTAAAATGTTGCCACGTTTCTTGGTGTTGTTTTGGCCTGTATCTCTTTCCAGATGGCGTGTGGACACATTTTGGAGCAGCAAGCACCAGGGATTCCCTGCAGGAAGCAAGGACTCCTGCCTCAGAGCAGGAATTTGTATCTATAGGCATATGGAGGTGAACTATGTTGTGTCATTACTTAGTACAGTAGATGTAGCCATGAAGGCAAGATTTTATTTGACGGCTGGCAAGATCTGTTTAAAATTTCTGTCTGGATTGATAGTCACATTCTCTTGTTAAGAATTACCTTTGGCTCTAATGCAGACATAGAGGGAGGTGGATGGGAAATCATGAAACAGAATATATCCCAGTTTTTAACAATATTATGTCACCCTAGGTCTTTCTTTGTTCAGTGAGTTAGAGTCCTCCTGCCCTGAGGCCTCTGATAGTATAAGACGTTATAAAAGAGACCCCTGATGTTAGTTGGAGCCTGTTGTTATTCCAGTAATGAACCTGTGAACAGGTAATAAATAAATAAATCAATAAATGTAACCTGTGTTACAGATAATAAATGCTAAGAATGGTCAAGAGCCCTAAACTGGACAATCAGAGATTTGAAGAAGATATTTTTCATATTTGATTTTTCTTGCTATTTCCAATAGGCAGAAAGACAGATGGCTCCTGAACTTCAGCAGGACAGGAGATCTGTCCTGAGTGGGACATCACAGACTCCCCAATGCTGAGCCTCGGGGGTGTCCTGTCATGTTGTGTGAGCCACAGCTGCACATGGGGCACCCAGGCTCCTCAGAATGGCATGTGCAGAAAAAATAGGGCTCGGTTATGAGGTTGACAGAAGGCACAGATTTCTGGGGAACCAGCTACCCACATTACCTCCAGGAGATACTAAGGCACAAGCTCTATGCTGACCACTGAAGTCCACGCTGGAGGGAAGAAACTCCCTCCTTTGTGGCTCAGGGATGAACCCTTTCCTGGTGACAAAGGCTCAGTGTACTATCATGGAAGCAAGGACTGGGGCAACCAGGTGAGTGAGGAAAACTAAATCACTTCCCAGCTGAACAAGCAGGGGTTTTATATAGGCAAGGGAGATTCTTTGACATGCTCTGTAATTTAGCAATTAGAAGCATGCTTTTCTGAGGAAGAAGATCTGGGCTTGAGACTATCATCTGCTAGTTGCAGCTGTGTAGAGTTGACTGCCTGTCTCCTGCATGACAAGAGATTATTAAAATGGTCCTCATATCTAATGCTCTGATATTGTACCTCATACTTGGCATGGCACTGATTACATTTTTTAGCTTTGGCTCCTGTGGTAAAGGCAGTGTGAATTAACAGCACAGTTTACGTCTAGACAAAACTTTAAAGCAAAATATGTCCCCAGATTTGCATGAAATTTCTGTCTTCAGAGTAAGTGATTCTTGCGTAGCTATGAGGAATTTAGCTGGCAACATTTCTAAGAAGACAGAAATTTTGAATAACAACTCCTGATTAAAAAAAGACAACCCAAGAGTTACTGTGCTGCACTATATTTCCTGTATTCCTATTAGTAATAGTATATTTAGAAAAATAATTACACGCTTTGTCCTAGAAAAAATGGTAGAGGAAGACACATGATCAGGAACAGACATCCAATAAACTCCACAGCCTGAGGTCTTAAACACAGGGAACTGGATCCCCACACTAGATCCGTACATCAGCACAGAATTACATGCGTATTATCAGGATTCAGTGAAGGGCTAGAAATACACCCTGCTATGGTGACTTGTAAGATCAGAGACAGAAGTCTTTTATTGTACTGAACAGTGGTCACACCAATTCACATAATTTTCTTTGGAATGTACCACATTACAAAAAAAAACAAAAAAACTTTGTCAAGTTGCTTCTTATACTTGGGCCAACTTGTGCCTTCTGACATGGAAAACACCACTGGCTTGATGAGCAGTGTGTGTGTGGAGGGTAGGTAGAAATATTTTTCTAGAATAAGGTGGTTTTGGTTAGAAAAGTCACAGAACAAAACAGAGAGAAAAACACTTCACAGCATGGAGTTGCCCGTAGATATATTTTGTATTAAAATTTTAGGATTCTTACAACTTACATATGGCAGTAACAACACAGCACTGATAACAATGGTGGGGCATTTGTTTGATTATGGGCTAAGTTAGCTTTTCAGGTAGCCAGAAGCTTGTTTCCATTTTAGAGATGAAGCTCTCCCTGTCCCTCTGCTTAGATGGGGATGTGAGTTGGTTACTGCTGGGAACAGAGCTCCTGAGTTCACTTCCTGCTCTGCTTTGAAAATACTCTGAACATTGAATTTCATATGAAGCAATGCTGTCGACAGCTGGCCAGGCAAACACATTGCAGGAGGCTGTACTTCCACTCCAAAAAAAATCTCCCTCTTTTATGCCTGCTTATATGCATTCTCCATAGACCCAGCTCAAAATAATTCCTCTGAGTAAGTATTTGGCAGCATAATACCAAAAATATACCCAGCCACATAAGAAAGAGCAGTAACTAATCTCTCATCCTGGCATGGAAGAGAGGGCTCCTAGAAGTAATCTTATTTTTACTGTGCGCTTTCTAGTACTGCCTTTATGTTAGCACACGGGTTGTTTTTTTTTCCTTTGAGATAACAACTACAAATTTACGCCTGTTTTCCCTCCTCTTTCAGAAGTTGCAAGTAGAAATTCAGCTATGGAACTGGGGACAGTGTTATTTTTTTGGCAAAAGTAGTAATAAACCTGAGACAGAAAACAGTAATTGCAGGGCAAAAGAATTCTTAGATAAATACCATGCAAACCCTGATGAAAGAGGCTACTGGTGGCAGCTTTCTTCACCCTGAGTTGCAGACCTTACAGAAACACAAATACTATCAGAGCTGCTGTTTTCTTTACTGAGGTGTTAAATATTTTTACAACCAGCCTTTCCTGCAAGACATTTTAAATGCAAAACCCTAAAAAGAAACTTTCTGGCCCCTATTTTTGCAAGCACAAATTTCAAATTATTTTCTGTGCAACCACATTTTTAATTATTCAAGCTTCCAGAGAAACATCAAAATACCCATGGAGAACGATGAACTCGCCATGAATGTCATTACCATGATCAATGAATGACTGCCAGAGACAACTAAAGTGCAAAAAAGGATTTCACCCCACCAGGCATAAATATATGCTGCTGCTATGAATCATTCCAGCCTTTTACATATAGAAAATTCATGAGCTCTCCTTGAATGTTCCTTGCTTCTATAAATCGGACTGTAAAATAAGACCATGCAGTGATTTCAAAAAGAGTCTTTCAGTATTCATAAACGCAGGGTTTTGCTTTCCAAAACAAAACAGTAATGGTGTGCAAGACAGAAATAACTTGTTTTATTTCAGCTACTCGGAGAGAGTAGTCCTCTACCATTTACAGCATGGGTTCTCCCTGTTGCATGCATTGTTTAATTGTACAAATAAGATTTAAAAAACGCATGTGGACAAGAAAATTGTGTTGCAGGAAGAGAGATAAAACACACACACAGATTAAAGAAGGAAACATTTGTTTATTAGAAAGGAAAAGCTCCTGGATGGCAGCACAGAGTCAGACATGAGACAGATGAATGTATGCACAGCTGTTCATGTTTAAAGGCAGAATATAGACATAAATACAGTTAGATCTTTGCTCTGCTCTGCTGCTACAGTATTTTTATACAGTCAGTTCAAAGGAATATCTGTCATAACTGAACACAAGGAGAAATTTATCAGAAACAGAGCACAGATGATTGCTTCTCTAAAGCCAGGATAAACAAAGCCCAGAAAAGCCTCTCAAGCTATTGTATTGAAAAATAAACTTAATTGCACACAAGAAAACCACCTTCTGTGGATGAGAAGATTAAATGTCAGATTCAACCCCAAGTCAGATATCTTTTTCTTCTGCTTGAATAAAATGCAGATAATTTTCCTGTTATCATCACAGTTATGGTTTGTCTGAAGGAAAGCCAGTACTATGAAGCAGGAATGTCCTCTTAAAGCAATACCTTACTTTTCTATGCTCTATTCAGCCTATTTCCAAAGCACATCAGACAGACAGAGAGAGGCTGATGAGTCCCCCCCTCCAAGATTTTTTAATACATAGATAAAATAAGACCATCTTAAAAAATCATAAAGACTCAGGAAAAGATGGCCAAGTACTACAAGAGAGCAAAGCAGACCTTACAAGAGAGGCCATGAGATGGTCCATCCAGGCTGCCCAGGCAAGTGGTAGAGTCACTGTCCCAGGACATATTCAAAAAATGTTTGGATGTGGCCCTTGGAGACGTGGTTTAGTGATGGACTTGGCAGTCCTGGGTTGATGGTTGGGCTTGATGATCTTGAAGGCCTTTTCCAACCAGAGCGATTCTATGATATGATACTATGACAGGACTTGAGTGCTTCCCCAGAGTTGCCACTCTCTAGCCTGGGGAAAATTATCTCATGTTGGTTCTGCCAAGCTGACCTTCAGTCCTACTTTTACCTGCTTCAAGTGAGTGAGATATCACATAAGTCCTCTATACATGTGTAGCTATAAAGGCATTGAAGTGCTGCTTTTGCATTTCATAGTTCAGTTTCTACAAAAGTAGAAATATGAAATTCTATTGTATCATCAAAGTTAGTTTTTGTAAAGGGTTCTGGTGAGCTTCTTTAGATTTTCCTTGGAAATTGTTTTAGTTTTTAAATAAGACCAATATAGATTTACTGCCAGCATAGATTACTATGAAATCGCAACTGCAACATTTATATATAAATACTCATTTTAATATTAATTTCCTATTTCAATATTCAATTATGTTGCTTCAAAACTATTTTTGCACATAGTGTTTCCTGTTCTCTATTTTTAAAGTTAAGGTTAAAATATTACAGCATATTTCTGTTCCACTTCTAATTCAAGCTCAGTTTTGATAGCCACAATTTTCAGGATTCTATTTGTTTCTTTATGGAAACAACAGAAATAAACCCCTCACACTTCACAGTAATCTTACATAAAGCCCTGCAAGACATAGAAAGTACTTGAAAGATAGTCATATTTTACTCAGATTCTGAATTTTTCAGGGATCTCATGTGTTACTACAATAAAACTGAAAAGATATAAACCTCCTCCTTGTTATGTGTAACTTTTATTTCAAATAGTCAACAAAACTGTGTCCGGTTCTCCAGTCCCCAACCAGCATAAGAAGGACATGAAACTGTTGGAGCGAGTCCAGGGGAGGTCATGAAGATGATCAGAGGTATGGAGCACCTCTCCTGTGAAGACAGGCTGAGAGAGTTAAGGTTGTTCAGCCTGGAGAAGAAAAGGTCCTGGTGAGACTTTATAGCAGCCTTACAGCACCTGAAGGAGTTTCACAGGGTGCCTACTCTGGCACGCATCTCTGCTGCCCAGCGCAAAGGAAATCCACAGCAATGTCAATCAAAGGAGATGGAAACATAATAATGCAAGCACAATCCATGATTCTTACTTCATTGCATGGACTTCTAATATGTCGGCATCATCATTTCTCAAAATCCATCAGAGCTGACCATCAGGCTCCTGCGTTCCTTAAATTGCCCTCAGAATGAAAAGTTAATAAGGTGAAGTGGGGTGATTGATTAAGCCTTTTTTCTCAACAAAATCAAAATCCTAAAAATGAATTCATAAAATGCCAGAACACACAACTACTTAGAGCTGAAACTCTAAAGCAAGGATAAAAGAAAGAAAAGATGCAAAAAACTATAATAAAATACAGTGCTGTTTTATGCAAAAGCTGACATTGGGCCACAGGGTTTGCTCTAATCCTAGAAAAAACATTTTTACTCAAAACCGACGCAACAAAAACATGCTGTGTTGAATACTGGGTTAAAAGTCACTTTGTTTGATAGTGAATTTTCAGAGTGATTCTGTGGCAGCAGAGCTGAGTGCTTCCTAACCCTCAACTGGAGTTTCAGGACTGGAAAAAAATGGTCTTCCTGGGGATGGAGGTGGACTGCACTTCCCCTTCTGCCAAAGCAGTTGTTGAGGGACCATCCTATAAAATGGATTGATCTGTGCTTAGCACAGGGAGGAGGAAGATTATTTCAGATTTCTACATTATCTCAGTGAATGATTTACAGGGCAACCTCACGAGGAAGGCATAGGTGAACATGGAGGGGATGACTGGAAAAAGCATGCAGACAGGGACTTTGTACCTCTGAAGTAGGATTTGTTTCCATGAGAAATATTTGTATGATTATAACCTGTTTGTGTGGCAGTTATTCCAGTATAAGCTGTGTATATTATTGTGAAGAGCTATTAAGAATGTAGTTATTCTGTGCATAAACAAGTTAAAATGTTCTTGCAACATTTTCTACTAAGCATTCAATACAAAAAAAAAGAAGGCAAAAGTACTCTGGTGCCATTCACACAAGCATATTTATTATATAAATATTCTATAAATTACAAGATTTTATTTATAAATGTAAATATTTCTAGGAAAATAATGTTTTGTATTCTTATTAATGTTTACAACTAATATAAGGCACATAGTGCAAAAATACATTTCTGATGCAGAGATCACAAAATAATTACCTACATGTGTTATCTAAAAAGTAGCTGCTTACACTTCTGTGGTACAGTATAGTTTTTAATTAATACATATTGCTAATTCATGGCTAACTTGTATAAAAATATGATTAGTTGCTATTTGATCTACCAATTTTACTGGCATGCAAACCAGATATTTGGGTTACAGAATGCGTATTGTCAGAAAAAGCATGTATAGCTACTGGTACATAATGTATGTAGAAATTATATTTTGAATACCTGAGAGTTTGCCCTGAAATGCATTATCTTTATATGCATGTATTTCTACAGTTCTGGACTGCAAAGTAATATAAAACAACAAATCAGAAAGCTAGATCATTTTTTTTTTTTCCTTATAACTCTTGTGCACTTACTTTTATGGAAGAAATAATTTTAACTAGCAGATGTCAGAACTGTATTCACAACCATTGTAAAATTAAACAGTCAAAGATGGACACACTGTGGGGCTTGATGCTGCCTCTGCCCACAGTTTTCACTAAAGGTTACTGAAAATTATGCTGAATTGGCACATAAAAGGGACACACACTACAGCCTTTACTAATATACTATTGGCCAGTATAAACGAGTAAGGTGTATATGGAAATTGTTTAAGTAAATACATAAACAAAGCTGGTGAAGAAACTAGAAAAAACGTTTTATGGGGAATGACAGAAGGAGCTGGAGTTGTTCAGTGTGGAGAAGAGGAGGCCCAGGGGGGACCTCACCGCTCTCTACAACTACCTGAAAGGAGGTTGTAGTGAGGGGGGGGGTTGGTTTCTTCTGCTGTGCCCATAGTGAAAGGACAAGAGGAAATGGCTTTAAATTGCAGCAGGGGAGATCCAAATTGAATATTAGGAAAAATTTTTTCACTGTAAGGGTGATTGGGTATTGGAATAGGTTGCCCAGGGAGGTGGTGGAGTCACCATCCCTGGAGGTGGTCAAAATGCGCCTGGATGTGGTGCTGGGTGATATGGTTTACTGGTGAGGTAGGGAGGGGTTGGACTGGATGATCTTAAAGGTCTCTTCCAACCTCGATGATTCTATGATTCTATATTCATACAATCACATACAAGTTGCTCCAGTAAACAGAATATACTGTTTTTACATTATACTTGGATGAGAGTCAGGGATTTTAAACCAGATTTCCAAGGAATTTGTTTCCTTATTTTCTTTTCCTGTAACCACAACAATACTTAGCCTAAATGTTTAACATGTGCTATAGAGACAACAAAGGTTAAAACACACTTCTCAGGATTACTGATAGTATTTGAGCACCACAAAGAATAGAATGAAAAGGACAGGGAAAAATGTTTGTATTGACAGAGAAACACACAGATCTATAGAAACTATCTCAAGTATGCTGGTTATATATTTTTCTTCTGTAAATTATTGTCAGATAATTCCTAAAAGGTTTCACAAAATTGGAAGTATATTGAAATATTACCTGTCTTTATACAGCAATAACTATTTCCTTTCTATATTTTAGTACAGTTGATCAAGAAATCCAGTAGAGTGTAAATTTTACTGAATACTGCACAAAGACTTGCACTGATCAGTTGCAGGTAAAACATTACAATTATGGTACAATTTAGGGTGTTATCCATAGTAGTAACCTCACTGCAAATTACTTGCTAATCTATATTGTACATTGAATGAATTCCTCTCCATGAAAACCTGGAGGTTTATGATTGTGTTTTATGCACTTGTTAACCCACAAACAGATAATACATCCCTGAACAAACACAGATGAAATCAGGAATTCTTAGTAGTGAGCATGACAGTAATAAGTGTTACAGAGATGAAACAATTAAAAAATATATATATACACAGCACCTATAATTTGCACCTAAATGGCAGATGTCCCTGCTTTGATGTTCTTACAACATCAGAGTTCTCACTGTAGTTGAAGTTGGAGACCAATAATTGTGTTGGGAACACATTTTCCACAAAATCCTCCACATCTTCCATATATTTTAGTACCATCCTGGGAATTAAACAAACAGAACAGCCAATAAAGAAAAGCAATTGAAATCGCAGTTGTACAAAAAGCTCCTAGAGGTTTGCAAACCACAGACCTCCTGACAAATCGTACCTACAAATACTAAATCAAGAGACAGCATCAAATTAGTAAAATGGGCACAGAGATCCTTTATCAGTGTTGCTGTCTACCTTCTTTCCCAGCTTATCTTTTAATGTTGTCTTAAACCGTGCATGCTTACTGTTCTTTTTCAATTGGTCTTTTGGTTTCCCATATGAATCAAGTTGGAGGCCAGCAATATGGAAGGATCCTCTGCAGTAGGGTATCTTTCATAAAATGGTGTTTTGAGATGTTGTGTTTATTTTTTTAAAAGTATTATTATCTTCAAAACTTAATATGCCAATAGGCTCTTAAAGTCAGTAAGAGCAGGCAGTGTTGATCTGGATTATATTCTGGGTGGTGTGATTAAACATGCCATAAAATCTTTAAGAATAAACTAGCAGTCCTAGTTTTCTGATTACATTTAGAGGATGACTTAGATGTGTCAGAGACCTTGAGCACTTTTTTTGATTCACAACTAGTTTTTACTAGGGAGTCATCACTTGCACCTCTGGAGACATAATATTCCAATCTGTAAGAGCAAATAAAGGAAAACAACATCGACTTACATGGGATTTGTGTATGTCAGAAGTTGCATAGTTGCCCTGAGCAATCCATCTAACTGAATTGGATAATCTCAGACCTGTACCAGCCAAATTAATGCTGAACTGTCCCTAAAGGAAAAAAAAAAAAAGAAGAGAGTCAAAAAAAAGCAAAATGTAAAATACAGAGATGATAAACAGAGTTCAAAACACTAAAAAACTTTACCTTGGCATGTCTGCACAGATCACTTAGGGTATATCTAGACATTAAGTACTCAAAGGTGTGTACTTAACCTGGGTTAGGTACACCACATTATACCCTTTTTCTTGAACACTCAGGACATAGACACACGAAAAAGTTATTCTGCAGTAAGTAGCACCTGTGCATCAGCTGATCTGTAGCATCTGTCTGCAAAGTCTGAACACAGAACTAACATGAGACAATTCAAATTGTTTTAGCTTCCTTGCTACATATTAAATTTTAATTTGCAAAAAGTGCAGACTTGTGACATGCAAGAATGAGTCTGGCTTTCTTGAAAGAGTTTTGGGGTTTTTTTTTAAAGTGCCCAAACTTTTTGGAAATAACATGGTCAGAATCTACTGCTATCTGGAAATTATGCACTAATCATTTCTTATCTATCTAATTCTCAAATTATTGTAAGCACTCTGTTCAAGCATCATCATATTATCATCTACATTTCTTGAAGAGAGTCACAAACAACATACCAAACAACATACTTGAACATGAATATAAGAGGAAGTTAAAATAAATAAATTTATGTCTAAATGGAATGTTTTGCAATAGAAACCATTCAAAAACTTTTATTGATTCTAAAATATTTGCCTATGCAAATACATACTCTGAAAACTAGCTTTAAACAGAGTCAGTTTATATGAGAATAAGAAATACATTAAAAGCAACAGACTGCACTGCCTTGGTAAACGAACTGAGGAATATAAAATTATTAAATTTCATTCACACAGCAGTGCAATAGGTTGGATAGAAGCACTACCTCCACAAAGAACCTAATGGCCAGTTTAGGCAGCACTACAGTCAGAAAACTCCTGCACACCTTCATACAATTCACTGAAAACCTTATTTTCTGTATTCAGATCTAGTTAAAATAGTCTAAATCTAAGATCAAAGCTTTAGTAAAGATGACATTTCTATTATATATGTTAGTTTCTGTGTTTTATTGCTTAATATGGTCATGGTCAGATATATTTTATATATATATATAAAAATTTGTGTGGTTATATGTATGTGTGCATGTATAAAAATACAACATTCAGCCTTTATTCTTGTGATTCACTGAAATTCCTTCACAAAAATTCAGTCTTAAATTGTTCGGTATGGCAGATTTGTTTTGAGGGCACTTCTCTGTAAAGTTGCTGTGTTTATAGCACTCATACACTCAGGGTGAGATATGAAATATCCATATGAGATGATCTCATATGGATAGGGTAGGTTGTTCTTCAAGTGCCCAAAGTGTGGAATATTTCAATTTAATGAATAAAGCATCTGGAGGAAATTCATACAAACGATGTGGATTACTCTCCAAAATTCACAGCCCCAAAGTAACTTGATTCACAGTGATATCATTTTGCAAAAATAAATGAGAGGTGCTATGTACAACTACGATGACAGCTTAACAGCTGTCTGTTAACAGATTTCAAGGACTGAGAGTACAAGAACTGAGGCCTTTGTACTGCATTAAAAGCATTAGTTTCAGAGCAGATCTAGATGGCAATGTGTCTGTGTAAAACCACAAAAGTAGAATGACTTCTCAAAGGAATTTGCAGATGGCAAATAGATGTGTATTGTGCTAAGCCCAAAGAGTCTGCAGGTTGAAGACATCTAGTACTGTAATAACTCCAACAGTTTTTTTATGTCAGGGGTTACATCTGCCTAGCTCAGGTACTTAATTTGTACCTAAATTGTACATAAATTGTCTCTAGCTATTCTTGAATGCATCCATCTGTATAGCCTGTCTTAAATTCAAGCACCTG
Organism: Aegotheles bennettii; assembly: GCA_013398125.1. NCBI lineage: Eukaryota > Metazoa > Chordata > Aves > Caprimulgiformes > Aegothelidae > Aegotheles > Aegotheles bennettii. Next base: position 3,040 of record VZRW01011373.1, on the reverse strand, counting down.
GGATATATGGACAACAGTGATTCAGCTCCATTCAAGTCTGAGCTAGCTGATCTTAACTCCCTTTCTCATCAGTGAAAAGAAATACACAGTTCCAGAGGATGCTGACCTTATCCCAAGGTGTCTATTAGGGTAAGATTAGCTGAACTGTTTTCTAGGGAATCCCATTTCTGCCAATAGACTCCAAAGGCAGCCTAGGTTGACTAGTTCAGACTAGGGCTCTGTTTGCATTAACAAAAAGGACACTGCAGTGTGAGCACACCTGTAGAATGAAAATGTTGGGCCAGATAGCCCAATGTCTATCAGTACACAGATCGGGGTTTTCCTTTGCACTGACTCTCATCTAGTCCCATAGACTGAATCCTCATTAGCAGTGGGAGTGCATTAAGGCCCTTCTGGAGCTTATTGCTTGATTTAGTTTTATCCAGAAGCCATCCTTTACACAACTTCCAAGACTCTGTGGTGTGAACCAACAAACAGTAAACTGGGACAATACAGAGATTCACTTAAAAAGCACCATCCAAGTCAAATTGAAACACTAATGTAGACACACCAGTGGAGACACAAATTTTAAATTACGCTGCTAAACAGGATTGATTTCCTCTGGTAGTCTTCAAAGATATGAAGAGCCAGGAGAGAAACAGAGAAAAGATAAAAATTCTGCAGGATTATCAAAAAGGAAAGTCAATGGAGGAGAACAAAGACTGAGAAGGAATTAGGAGAAACAAAGGATACATTCAATCCAAAGGGAGGGAGAGCAACACATGAAATACATAGAAAGATGATTATACGTACATGGAGCATAGAGGGAAAGTGTGGAGTAAGCAATTCAAGGGAAAGACAGGAAAAAGTATGGAGAAACAGGAGAGAAAGGAGTAAAAATAAAACTACTTCCTAATTTAATAGACTAGACAGAATAGGAGATAGGACAGAACAGTCACACAGATTTTTTAATTTTTCTTTCCTCTTGCATGCACATTTGAAGGAGATAAGAAATCAAATACCTGTGGACATTTGGCAGCACTGTAGCAATCTCCAGCTGTAGCAAATGGAACTGCTCTCCCAAGTATAGTCTGAGCAAAAAGAAAATCTGTGGCTAGAAAACAGAAAATTACTCAAGGCTGAAACTGCTGCATGAGAAGATCAGGTGAAAACAGTATGAAAAGGCATTAACATGAGAGGTTTTTGGTTTGCTTTGGGAGGGGGTTCTTTGTTTGGACGCTTTTTGCGTGCATTTTGGTTTGTTTTTTTTTACAAATTATGTTTTAAATAGTTCATTTTGATAAATGCAACTTCAAAGCAACCTGTAAAGCCTTGTTTCCTTACTGAGATAGGAGGGGGTAGGGGGAGGAAGAATGTGCACTTGGGTACAGCTCAAAGTGAGCCGGTTGTGGTCCACTTTGTCACCTTCAGGCAGAGGCCTGAAAGTGCTGCAAGATTCCCCATCCATTTAGCATGCCTATCAAGGTCTGAAACGAGACTAGCTACAGTGTAGGAAGACTTTCTCTAGGAAAATATGCCAGGGACTAAAAAGAAATGGAATAATGGGAATAAAACCTTAGAAGCTGAAATTAGTTCAGATATAAAATATGAATTTGCAAGATTCATGCCACTAGACCATCGAGGACAAATTAACAAGTAGTGGTGGTTTCTCCATATTTTTTTCTTTGAAATTCCCACTGAATTCCTAAAGGAAATAAGAATTTTGTTTGTCAAAAAATGGCATAATTTGGTCTATGATTAGGTCAAATGATAATTTTGTAATCATGACCAGTGCGATTTCAATAGAACACTCACATTGGCTAAAACTGCCAAAATGCTTACTTTTAATTTGCATGGATGCTACATCAAATCTTATTTTGCTAAAAACTGTGAAGCCAGCTGCAAGGTAATCATTTCGACAAGCACAGTCTTGTCTTCTGCTTCCATTGAAAGGACATTCATATGGATTCTGCAACCTAGAGAATAGCAAAAACATAGTTTTCCTTTTGGCATTTTTCCACAGCATTGCATCACAGTGAAAAATAATTGCATTGCACTACGCTGCATAAAAAATATTAAACAATAGTTACTGAACAAGAAGCTCAGCTGTTAATCTTGGCTCAACTGAAACACTAATTTCTGCACCATTTCTACTAAAGCCAAGACAGATTTTTTTATAATAATTTAGTGCAATTAACAGAATTTCAGCCTAGAAGTATCCACATTCCTACATTTCTGTGTTCATATACTTGGATATTCAAAACTGAAAATCAAGGGAAAAAAGTCTACTCATCTGTTCTCACAAAACTATTATTTTACTACTTTATTTTGGAAGAGATAAATGAACTTCATAAGTTACAAAACCACTTTTGTACCTGAATCCATATACTTCAGAAAAGTTGTCTGCTTCACCTTTTGCCAATGTTAAATATTCTTTGGGATTCTCTAAGTGCATGCCTGAGCAATAAATCTGCAAGAGAAAATACAAACCGTTAGCAAAAATCTTTATTAGAAAAGTATTCTTTCATAAAAATAAGTGCTTATAAAAACTCACAAATATTAGGAATACCTTTATCATTCTTCCCTTAATGTTAAGTAGGTATTCACCATCCTTTCTAATCCCTCTTTTAATCTGGATATCTTTGCAGGTGGTAAACATTTCACCTGTAAAATCAATGATTAAATAATATTAGTATTTCACGAATATTACTTTAGTTTTTATAGCTTTTTAGTTTATTTTATTAATAATATCTTAGTATTAGGACTTACTTTTGCATAATTGTGCCCCAAATAAATTTATAGCTTTTACATAAAGAATCACAGAATCACAGATTGTTAGGAATTGGAAGGGACCTCAAGAGATCATCTAGTCCAACCCCCCTGCCAGAGCAGGACAACATAGAGCAGGTCACACAGGAATGCATCCAGTCTGGTTTTGAATGTCTCTAGAGAAGAAGACTCCACAGTCTCTCTGGGCAGCCTCTTCCAGTGCTCTGTCACTCTTACAGTGAAAAAGTTCTTCTTTATGTTCATCCGGAATGTCCTATGTTCCAACTTGCAC
>VZRW01011372.1:0-10036 GCA_013398125.1 Aegotheles bennettii | reverse complement strand
GAGAGAAAGGGAAGGGAAGGGAAGGGAAGGGAAGGGAAGGGAAGGGAGGAAAAAATATTCCCTTAGAATCAGAGTCTTGAGAAGGACTAACATTTATCTCAGGGCCACCCCTGACTCTCCAGAGAAAATGCATCTCATCAAAACACTGTATAATACCTCTGTGTGCTCTAGGAACTTGTAAGCCATTTTTGGTAATAATTTTGGTAACCAGGAGCTGGCATCATATTGGAAATCCATGGGGTGAAGCTTTGACTCCTTGGATGTATGTGGGTAATTGCTCTACTTGCCACCTGGGTTGGCCAGATGCTGGGTCACCAGGTGTTATCTCTAAGCCATGCCGAGATGGATATTAGCTCAGGAACAGCAGTCTGCTATGACAGCAATATTTCATGCAACCTGGACCTTCCTGAGCCAGCTCAGACCAAAGGCAAGCCTGAATTCATATCTATTTTAACTTACACTTATACTCAAAAGTACTGCCGACAATGCTGATAAAGAACTTTGGTGCCTAGCAAAAGGTCAGCCTGAGATTTTTGAGACTGAATAAATCTGGCGACACTGAGGTTAAGTGAAAAATACAATGAGTACCCGTGTTCTGAAAAATCAGACTCTCTTTTGCAAGGAGATCCTAAAAACTAGAGAAGATCCAGGTGATTTGTCCCTCTTGAAAAAGCTTTCTTTTTAGTTTCTGCTTCCTAGACATGCATGAACACATGTTACTGGAGAAGAAAACCCTTGGAGAGGAAGAAAAAACTTGAGATTTCCAGCTCCAACACATTAATAAATAATCCTGGCTCAGCTCATACTTTACCTCAAAATTGAGCATTTCCTCTTGTGTCCCAATGGGACAACTGAAAATTGCTCACTTGAAGGCTCTAATCAGAATTACAGGTTGGATATATTTCAAGTATTTTGGTGAGTACATGGGGCCATCCTGGGGTAGAATTACTCTGTAAATAAAAGATGCTGAGCAGAGGAGACACCAGGTTCAAAGAAACTTAACTCTGGCCCAATGACCTACATGTGGAGCATTCATTGGCATGAAATATGATGAATTTATAGGAGGAGGGCTGTGATAAGTCAGGTTAGTTCATAATAACCAGTGTCTGAAACAGTTTCAGGAAGTCCTTTAGGCCCTTGGTGAGTTCAAATAGAGAAGAGGGATCACAAACACTTGCTGGAAGTGCAAACAGAGTGGTGTCTTCTCAGAAACCCCATTTAATGTGGTTCAGAACTGATGTAGGGGCTTCAATTCCGATTAATATACTAATGGAAAACATGTCAGCAGACACTAACTTAAAAATCACTATCATCCCAAACAAGGGTAATTTTCCAGAGTGGATTGTCAAATTTATAACTCCAGATTTTGCTCCTTTCCCAGCTCCCTCAGTCTTCAATACCACAAAGCTCATACACTACCACAATCACAGGAGTGAGGATCATTCATTAGACATTGAAAGAGAAGCAGGAATTAACACGGAGTTGCAGGGAGACTCCTTGAGATTAAGGCACGACATAGGGTAGGAGTGGGTTAATTAAAAGCAAAGCATCACTTGTTTGTGTCCATTCACCAAACACAAACATGAGACAGTGGTGCAAACCTCAAGCAAATCAGGAGGATCTTCAGTGAAGCTGCTGGAGGTCTTTCTAGATTTGCACTCCCATTGCTATATAGCTCTGTCTTCCCTGAGATATTTGTGTAATAGTGTCAGTACAGAGAAACTGAAGTTTGGGCTTTTGCCTTGTAATAGTTTTGAGAATACCTATCTAAAGTACTTATCCTTAAGGAAAGACAAAGCAATGCACAGAGATTACTGAGGATTCCGAAAATACAAATTGTAATTTTTCATGCATTCTTGGTAAAGTGTCATGATTTGCTAATAATTCAGAAATTACTAATTTATTCAAAATTAATTTTTCTACCAGCTTTAAACTCGATGATTTGCACACTATTTCAATCATCTGTTGGATTTTAGACACTCCCATTTTCCACATACAGGGATTGAGGAATTTATTTGAGCAAATTGCAACAACATGTTGAATTTATAAAGGTAGGATTTGGTGCTACAGGCTGGTTTGCTCCTTAGTAGTGGGATAGGCTCATTCCTGCACATATTTTCTTTATCGAATGTTTAAACAACCTTGCTCTTTTCAGAGCTTTGTATTAAGCACTAAGTCTGGGAAAACTCTAAACAATGGAATTTTTCTGTCATCCCTAACAAAGAGCCCATCACCACTAACATAACAATGCAATTTAAATATCATGTTTAAGCATAACACAGTTTGCCACCTCAGTTTAGGCAGCTGGGAGAGAACAATTGGGTACCAGTGAAGGTGGACTACAGTGGCACTCACACAATTTTACCCATTCATCTGGTGAGATAACCCAGTTCAGTCCTTGTTTGGCCTCAAGCCAACGCAAAGATTTTTAAACGAGAGCTTCAGACATTATGTCCGCGAAGCGAGGGCTGACAGAGCAAGTCGCCTTTGCTAAGCTGCATGCTTTCCTTTGCCTAAAAGCCTTGCCAATGAACTTAACAGCAGTGATATTAAGGCTTTATTATTCATAAATAAAACATACTTTTATCCCTTTGGAAGTGATATCTTTCTATGGAGCTCGATCTGTTCTTCTCCATGGGTAACTAAGACACTGCATGTCCAGATTTCTATCTCATCCTGCTCTTCCACTTCGCTCTGTAATTTATAGTTATAGAGAGCAATGTATATCTGTATAGTGACTTGGCCAAAATCAAACAGCAGAAGGATCCCAAGATGGACTGGGACCTGCAGAAACTCAAGTAGTAAGGAGCATTCATCTCTAAAATATTTGTGGTGTTGTCCATGATGTTAATTCTTCAGCACATCTAGATTACTAAATTTGAAATAAGGATGTGAACAGCTGTGCACTGTAAATTTCTGGTATAATTCTTAAAAGTCTGCAGTGCTTAATTTGTATTGAAGGTTCTCTTTTATCATTCATTTAGTATAGGTATTGCAATGTTACCCTGAATACCTTTTTTTTTCCCCAGGGGTGGGGGAAACATAAATGGCTTTTCCATTGAGGCCAGTGATTCTTTCCACTAGAGTTAAATAATTTGATTATATATTGAGTCTTTAAATGTCAAGGAGATGCTGAATTCACCTGAAAACAGGCATTTAGAGAAGCTCATAAAATCAGTGAGCTCCAGTCAGTTAGCTCATCATTCTTTTAGCATGCACTTCATTTAGCAGTTACTGACTGCCAGATTAATTCTATCAAAGCATACTGATTGCAGCTAAGGTCCAGCATAAAGTATTACATGTGCAATAGCATTAGCAAAAAGTCTAGAAATCGTCTAGAACTTCTATCTGGGGCAGCTGGGTTAAAGCTCATGAAAATTTGTGGGAGAGGTCAAATAACCTGTGTCTTCCCACCTCCCTGCATGGGTCCTGTACCATGAATTCGAAGAGAACATCTCCTGTGCTTTGACAAATTCACCCTTTGAAGTGATCTGCAATAAAATGTGGGAGGTTCATTCTCTTTGGAAGATTTGCCTAAAGAGGTCATTCGTGATGAATTTCTGGCTCCACTGGTTACCTAGTGAAAAGTCACTGCACCCTGTGCGAAGGCAGCAAATGGTGTGGGGTGTACCATGTGGAGATGGAACATGTTTTGGACTCTCTTAAATGTCTGTTCTCAGATCAGACTCCCAGGTGGGATTCTCCTGTTTTTCCACCAGTAAAATAATCATCTGTCGATGGAAGGGAATAAGAACACACACATCCTCCCTTGTACTGCATGCAGTCCTTCTAACTGTACAAGCAGACATGCACTGAAACCTGCCCCATTTGCAAAAGGCTACAGGATAAATGGAGTTTCAGAAGCTTTATCTTCCCAGTCTGCCTATAACCAGTGCCTATTTTTTCACCATTTTTTGCAAATAAAAAGTGGTCCTTTTCCCTAGAATCATGAGGTGATAATGGGAAAGTTGTTGCACATGCTGAAGATGTCAGAAGCATGGTAGATGTCTGTTTCTGGAGTAGGGGTGATGCCTTTATGACATAGTTGTTGAGGATTTCAGTCCTCAATCAGGTGGTTTTACTTCACATTTCTAAGGAAGACAGGTTGGAAGAAAAACACCCTGTAGTGCACCGGGATGCTTGAGGCATGGACACATGCTATGAGGATGCTAATGCCCACCTGCAAGTCCTCTTTCAAGACTGTGACTGTGGTATGATTTTGGGCAACCACAACACCACAAGCTGGCCTGGGAGAACCTGAATGCTCACTTGTATGAACTGATTTTACCACCCCCTAGATTCAGCTCCCTACAGATGCCTCTTTCACCCCGAAGCTTTTTGAGACTCGCCACCACTTCCCACTGGAGGAAATTCAAGCAGATTAACAATGTTTTGGAGCAACAACAACAACAATTACAGAAAATACTTCTGTGGCAATGCTAGATGAGGTGCTGATGAGTGAAATCACGTTTTGGGGCCATTGCTGTGCTTTTTCTGAATGACACTTATCTCTGCTTTCGTGTTCATCCCTCATCTCTCCTTCTTCCCCTCCATCTCTAGCTATGGTAAAATCACCTTTACTAATAAACCTCCAGCTCAAATAGCAGGTTTTATTTAGTGTGCTATAAAAACAGTCATTTCTCAGATCATAAAAGGGGCTCAACTGGACTGCATCATTTTGCTGAAGTGAGTTTTCTGGTGGAGCGATTCTCTCCTCTAAATATCCCAATCCCCCACTACCAGTATTTATGTACCAAAATAAAATGCAATATTCTGTATTTTATTAACTGTGAATCTCCAGCGGAAATCCATTTGGGAACTGAACCCAAGATTTAATTGTCCCTTGATTTTATACTTTCAAGACATTTTCACAACAGCAGCAGGGTAACTACAGTTTCATTAAGTTACAACAGCATTACCTGAAAGTCCTGACCAAGTTTAGATTTGGCTTCTACACACATACATCAACAGCAGCACAGATGACAAGCAGAGAGGGTAGGGAACAGTGGTCTAGAAGAGAGGGTGTAAAGCACCTCAAGCACAGCTTTGTGCTTAAATGACCTCCCAAAGTTCTCTAACTACTCACCTAAGAAATCAGGGGTAAAATTGAGTTTGTTGAGTCCCCAGTCTTTCACCCATGAGCTTGAATAGGCCTTTGGAATGGAAAGCCTTTTAATATAAATTCTGGCCTGGGATTAACTTCCAGAACAGCAAAACTTGTAGGTCTCCTGGATCAGAAATTGGCTTATTCTGTGCTAAAGGTCTGGTTTGGAGAAACCCTTAAATACTTGAGCCTATGCAGTAATTCGGTGTTTTGTATGCACTTGCTCCCCTTAAGCATGGAGACATCAAGACCAGACAGGGCAATGATGTAGTACCGCTAGAACTTCAGAGCATTGCCCTTTTAGTTGCCCATGTTCTAGTAACTCACCTAAGTACCTTTTTTTTGCTCACACATTGACAAAGCAAAACCATTCCTAGCCCTGTTATTGCTTCCTTTTAAGGTGCTGTGTACTTGAGTTGAATAACTCTATAAAAATACTGACACCAAAGATACAGACCCCTATCCAAGCAGGTGGGTACACAGGATAATTCAAAAGCAGGCAGTATATGTTTCAGATATCAAAATGCATTCGTCCATTTCTCAGGGAGTAAAATTATGCCTCTTTCTTTTAAAAATGTAACTTATTCAGAAGGACTGGATTTGGAAGAGTTGGCAGAAGGTAAGTGTTTCCAAGCACTGCTTGAGTAGAGAGAGGGAGCTTGGCTTAAAGCACAGGTGAAACTGGTTATAAGCATCTGAGATACACATCAAAGGGACTAGAAATTTGTGGGGACAAAAGTGCCGCAGGAGGTCCTTCAGTTTAACACACACACAGGGTTTGAAGCCAAAGCTAGAAAAACTGAGATGAAAAACATGGCCCATATTTTTAATAGAAGGTATAAGTAATCATGAGAAGAGTTGATCACAGCAATGGATTCTCTATTATCGGAAGTTCCTTTTAAATCAAGGATGGGTGTTTTTCTAACCTATATGCATTAGTGCACAACAGCTATTGGACTTGTAACAAGAATACATTTAGGCAGATCCCTTGGTATGAGTCATACAGGAGGTTAGACTAAGTGATCACAATGGCTCTTTCTAGCCTTAAAAATCTATGACTATATATCCTCCCTATATCCTCCAGTGTTTTGTCGAACCTGGTGTTAAGCAATTCCAGTAACGTCTTCAACCCCTTCCTCTGGGAGGCTGTAACCCAGCGTAATAAATCTCCCTGTTCATAGCCTCTTCTCTCTTCCCCTGGAATAATTTCCATCTCTAGACATACCTCAGTTCTGGATTCATCCCAACAATTCCTCCTTATCCTTGGCGCTGAAAAGAATATTTCACATTTTTTAACAATTAATGTCACTTGCCATATTCCCTGCTGCTGTAAAGCAGTGTGTCCCATTGGCACAACAGAGTTGATTTACTAAGAAGGGCCTTTCTGTGTCAACAAGCTCAGTGAGATGTGGTTCCTCCTTGAAAAAGGATGGGCAGTGTTGTATCACACATGGTTCTGCAAGCACAAGTGATGCCAAATGCCATTGCCTCTGACTCTGTCCTCACCAAATAGCCAAGATTTGCCCCTGAACTTTAAGAGGAGGCAGCAAGTCTGATACCCAAGCTGGAACGAAGTCTCACAGATATCTGTAAAACATCATGAAATGAAAACATCCTGGATCTGAAGACATGAAGAACTCTGGAGCGAGTTTTATGCATTAGCTGATTTTTTTTTCTATCTTTTTTTTTTTAATATTAAAGGATGTATTGATCTTATCTTTTATGGTTTAAATTTCTCTGCTGCTCTGTATGCTGTATCATAGTCTCAAAACATGAACACAAATGCAAACCTCTGAATTGATGGGGGTCTCTGCCTCTATCCAAATGTCACACTTGGTGTTCTGAAGGGTGTTCAGGGATTTTCTGGTTGCAGGGTGAAGTAAAAAGAGGAAAAGCTAAATCTCAAATCACTGTGCAAAAAGGTTGCATATGTTGAAGTCACTGCTGCAAAGACTATTCAGTGATGGTTTTAAACATGCCTCAAAAAAGAAAAAAAATCAGCTGCACTCTAGGTAAAGTGTTTACTTATTACTCGGTATATAGGATTTCTTTTTGTGCTTCTACTCCTTTGTTCTGTTTTTCACTAGACAATGCACTCACTTCTGCATAGTCCCCATTTAAGGATTTCTCTCAAGGATACATGCATATCTATTTTCTGCAACCAGACAGAAAAACCTTCTGAAATCAGTGCAGATTCATCACCCACTCCACACACGACCTTATCAGCAGTTGCGATGGCTGGTCCCCAGGGAATACCATGGAAAGGGCAAAGCTGGAAAATGTGCACTTTAAAGTGCCAGAGACTTTAGTTCAGTGTGCAGCACTTGTAATTTCTGCTGCTGCAGACTGTTCAGCTTGCTATGGAGATCTTAGAATTCAGGTTTTCCCTGACTAGAGGTCGTGAGATTTATTACAGTAAATTTTTTTTTGCCATTCTTTTTTCCCTCCTGGAGTAGGTAATTGAGTGTACCAGATACCGATATAATGTCTCCAGAGATGAAGAGAGAAGAGAAATAAAGCTTCCTGGCACTCCTTTCCCCATATGTAACATATTTTGTATTTACTCTTACTGATGAAGGGGATATTTAAAGAGAAAACAGTGCTGAGCACAAAGGCTGGGCTTTGATACAAGATGTATGATAAAAAAAAATTGACCTAAAATCTTCCTGCCGCATCCAGGGATACATGTAGGTTGGTCAGACTGAAAAAGACTCAGATGGATGGACTGCCACAATGAGTATGAAAAATTAAGTTTCTAGTTTCATCAATATACATGTTCCAATCTGGTGGTCTCTTCTTTTAAATATATCCAGAACAGGCAATCATTTTTATCAGCTTGCATGCCCTTCTCCATCAGGTACCATGGATATGCATTTTGTAAAAATACTACTTCAGTTAGTAAAAACCAGTGTGTTTTTGTGCTTATGTGTGGCAGAGGGGTATAATTTGGTGAATGAACAAATAACAAAAGTTTATTGCATGTGTTTTATATCATAGTTTTCAGAATTGAAAGACTGGGTGAAGGTGGATTGAGAACAGCCCTTGAGGAGAAGGACTTGGGGGTGTTGGTTGATGAGAAGCTCTACATGAGCCAGCAATGTGTGGTTGTATCTCAAAAAGCCAACAGTATCCTGTGTTGTATCAAAAGCAGTGTGACCAGCAGGTCAAAGGAGGAGATTCTCTCCCTCTACTCTGCTCTCACGAGACCCCATCTGGAGTAATGTGTCTAGATCTGGAGTTCCCAACATAAGAAGCATATGGAGCTGTTGGAGCGAGTCCAGAGGAGGCCACATAGATGATAGGGGACTGGAGCACCTCTGCTATGAAGACAGGCTGAGAGAGTTGGGGGTGTTCAGCCTGGAGAAGAGAAGGCTCCAGGGAGACTTTAGAGCACCTTCCAGTGCCTGAAGGGGTTCCAGGAACGCTGGAGAGGGACTTGTGACAATGGCAGGGAGTGACTTCACAAGGAGGAATGGTTTCAAACTAAAGGAAGGTAGATTTAGACTAGATATTAGGAAGAAGTTCTCTGTATGAATGGTAAGACATTGGAACACGTTACCGAGGGAGATTGTGACTGTCCCTCCCTGGCAGTGTTCAAGGCCAGTTTGGATGGGTCTTGGAGCAACCTGGTCTGGTGGGAGGTGTCCCTGCCCATGGCAGGGGGTTGGACTGGATGAGTTTTAAGGTCCTTTTCAACCTAAACCATTCTATGATTCTATGATTCTGCAAATGACATTCACTACATCATTCACATGAAACATAAAGACCTGGTTGGTATCTCAAGTCTATTTTCCATAAATCTGAAAGCACTTCATGAAAGAAATTGGAGTAATTATTCTGCACACTACAGATAAGAACACTCAGTGATTTGCCCAAGGTTTTTCAACTTTCTTCTGTTAGTCCCAGTAGAAGAATTTAGGTTTCCTGACTCTTGCTTTTGTCAGTGCCTGTGACCAAGGGACAAAGTCCATGTTCCCAAAGCATTTTACAATCTAGATTAATGTAACTTCAAATAAACAAATGCCTGGCTGAAGTGCAAACAGACTGATCCCTTGACATATGAGGATGTGCATGTCAGTGTGTGTGAAAATAAAAAGGCTTTGAACTGGCTGAACTGATGACTTGCCATCAGAAGTGATCATGGGTGTCACAGATGGAGCTGGAATTCCTGTTTGCCAAAGGAGAACAAATATGGGTCTCTGTTTCAGCACCATAGGACCTTTTTGTCACCAGCCAGCTGGAGTCTAGGGAAGTCTCAGACATACAGGACTATGATTTCCATGCTGTAAACCCATAAGCAAGTGTCTTTTTTAAGACATTAATCTTTGTGGTGATATTAAAATGGATTATCCACGCATCTACGGTCACAGCATACCTGCAATGCTCTACCCACCCCATTTGTGTGTGAGTGTGTTGGTGGATGTTTGATTCTAAAGAAGGGCTTTTTTACCCACAGAAAGAAACCCCAAATTGTGGGTAAGATCCCTAGTCATCCAGCCTTGAAGTAATTACACCAGGAAAAGCTATAAGGACTATCCACCTCTCGTCAAGCGAAGGATGTGATCACAGTCAAGAAGTGACCTTGTGTTTCTGCTGCTCAAACCCCCAGTAACCCACAGTAACTTTAATTAGAACATGTGCAATATAAGTAGATTCCCTTCCTTTGCAGACTTGTCATACTTGTCCTGTCTGAAAAGCAGGGGACACTTCAGACAGAGGCTACAGCTCAGCAGGGTTGTCTGCTGCTCACCTGGGTTTTGCTTTGAGCAAAACAGAAAAAAGGCTGTGATGAAAGCAAAGCCTTTGTGCTTTCAGCTCCTGCCCTCTAAAAGCAGTGCTTTTAGTTAGGAACCACAGAAAGCAAATTCTAGAGTCACAGGTAAAATAAGAAATTCAGGTCAAGATTCAAATCCAGTGCTCTGTCACTCTCAC
>VZRW01011371.1:201214-221047 GCA_013398125.1 Aegotheles bennettii | reverse complement strand
GAAAGGGGGGATGTTTCCGTGGGATGGGCAAGGCCCGGAGGTGCGGCGGTACCGGGAGGGGCGGAGCGCGGTGGGTCGCGTTGTGAGGGTTGTCACACGGACGCCGAGCGACCGATTTCGGTGTTGGTGCCCGCAGCCCGGCTGTTCGGTGCCCGGCGGGCAGCCGGGAGCCTGGCGGTAACGCACAGCCCCGCAGGGCGAGTGCCGAGCGCAGAAGGCACCGCCCGCCGGCAGTGAGGGGGGGGCTGCTCGCCTGGGGACCCTCCGCGCCTGCCTGCTCCGCCCTGCCAGCGCTACTCACGGGGAGGGGCTCCAGGGGTTCAAAGGGCGATCGAGTGTGTAAGAGTTGCTCAAAAGAGGTCAAAAGGCAATCCTGTTCTTTGGGGAAGGCTTTGCAGAGCTGTGCTGCGATGGGCTCTGGGACTTGGTGCTGGGAATGCATTAAAAATACAGCAGCATCTGCAAAAATGAAGCCGCATCTGTGTATGCGGGTATAAATGTTCCATGATAATACAGTTATCGACTGCTTTATGTAGTATCCTTCAAATAATACAGCGCTAGGTACAGCCCTCTACTGCCTTTCAGCACTAACTATTCCATGTTTGTGTGAGCTGCAGATTAATTCTGAATACATATTTCTTAAATAAATTTGTTAAAGGAGATCAGCCAGAAGAGTCTTCAAAAGTTTGAGATCAATCCTTAGAAAACGAGGACAGTTTGATTGCTGCAACAAAGAAAATCAACTGCATAAAAGTTTGTTTTAAACTTAAGAAAATGTCCAATCCACAGACCTAAAACATTGGTATATGGAACTTGGGTATGTATAGTATTCACTTATTGTCTTTAGATGTTCCTGTTCCATTAGAGCTTTGGCAATCCTATCACTGTGGGCTGTTCATCAGCTTAGTAGCATTGCTCTCCTGTGGCAGGCTGTGAAAGTGATGTCTTGATTTATTGGCTCAGTAGCTTTTTTGTATAGAATCATAGAATCACTCCAGTTGGAAAAGACCTTCAAGATCATTGAGCCCAACCATCAACCCAGGACTGCCAAGTCCACCACTGAACCATGTCCCCAAGGGCCATATCTGAACAGTTTTTGAACACCACCTCAAAACTCCACCACTTTCTGAGCAGCCTGTGCCAGTGCCTGACCACCCTTTCTGTAAAAAAATTTTTTCCTAATATCCAGCCTGAACTTCCCCTGGTGCAACTGGAGGCCATTCCCTCTTGTCCTATCATTTGTTGCTTAGGAGAAGAGAACAACACCCCTTGCTCCAACCTTCTCTCAGGTAGTTGTAGAGAGCAATAAGGTCTCCCCTGAGCCTCCTCTTCTCCAGACTGAACAACCCCAGCTCCCTCAGCCACTCCTCATAAGACCTGTGCTCCAGACCCTTCACCAGCTTTGTTGCCCTTCTCTGGACCTGCTCCAGCACCTCAATGTCCTTCTTGTAGTGAGGGGCCCAGAACTGGATGCTCTATTCCAGGTGCAGCCTCACCAGTACCGAGTACAGGGGGGACAATCAGTTCCCTCGTCCTGCTGGCCACACTATTTCTGATACAGGCCAGGATGCTATTGGCCACCTTGGCTACCTGGGCACACTGTTGACTTGTGTTCAGCCGTCTGTCTACCAGCGCCCCCAGGTCCTCTTCTGCCAGGCAGCTCTCCAGCCACTCCTCCTCAAGCCTGTAGCACTGCATGGGGTTGTTGTGGCCCAAGTACAGGACCCGGCACTGAGGCGTGTTGAACCTCATACAATTGGCCTCAGCTGCAGCCTGTCCAGGTCCCTCTGTAGCACCTTCCTACCCTCAGGCAGATCAGTATCTCCATAGAAAGTCCTCATCCTAAAGAAAAATTTGGGGAGGTTTTATTCCCTTGCTCTTTGCTAAATTGTCATTGACACAGGTAAAGTCACACTAAAGAAGAATACGACAGAAACATTTGTGAAGACAATTTTCAAACATGCTTCAATAAAGAGACCTCTGTGACCTGTTAAATGGTTCTCCTACCCCATGCTTCTTGTGTCTGCTCCAATTCTACATGTTTTCTGTTATATAAGCTGAAAGTATTATTACTCCATCCTGTTAGGTTATGATGGTTATACATTTCAGCAATGGAGATTTTCCAGCAAGGCAGAAGTTTGCTCAGAGTTGCTGCAGTCAGATGGGGTGTGATACATGAAGCCCTAGGTTTTGCAGGCTGACTCCTCGTGAAACTCTCTGAGTATTGCCCAAATGCTCAGATGTGTACTTCAGTATGAAAGTGCAGTGCAGACTTTGGGGTGCATTCCCTTTCCTCATGAAGACTCGGCACCTGGTTCCTAAAGCTGTAGAAACCCATTGCTTCATTGATTGCATGTTAATTTTCCTTTTTAGTATGAATTAGTGATGGGAATTAAGTTTTCTTGGGCATGTCTTTTTTTTGCCTTTTAATAGGCATTCAAGATGATAGACTTTTTCTTTTAATATGCATTCAAGATGTCCTATGATATAGGATAACAAAATATTCAGCTTCTATGATTAAAATATGCCTCATGAACAGTGTAAGGTAGATTGGATTTCTTGATAACTTACTGTTTCCTGCAATTATAAGGTCAAAAGCATCATTGATTTTTGGCAATGTATATGACACCAAGGCACACAAATAAAATTTCTTTGCCATATAGTCAGACGCCAGCTTTAGTATACTCTCTGCACTCTTCCAACCTGCAACAAAGTCCATAAAACCAAGTTCTGCCAACAGTGAACAAATGGAATTTAATTAATAAATCGGGTTACAAGAAAAAACAATCTGATCCAAGATCAGACACCTGCCTTATTTTCTGGCTGATTCCCTACTTTATTTTTCAAGCCAGTGGTCACACCTTCTTTTCTGATTCTTTTCTTGCCTTATCAGCCACATACGTATTTCACAAAAGCTATGATTTAAAATCTGATTGATGAATGTTTCATGAGTACAGGAAATTCATTGAGTATGTAGCATCTCTCAAATGCCTAATTGTTGCTGAATATTCTGTATCTGTCCAGGTTAAATATACCCACCACACCGAGCACTAATATACTGATACAGTAATATTAGTAACCTGAATACTCTGAATCAAACGTGCCCCAGCGGTTTTGAGGGATACCTGCTGAACAGAAGGAAAGCACCAGATCTATTACTCGTTAAATGAAAGATCTGTGCTGGTGGTATTTTTTGGTTGTCTTAGCTAGGAGTTTTGGTTAAAAAGAAGTGTTTGGTCTGGATACTTTCATTGCTGTGTTAGCAATCAAGTGTTACTCCACAAATTGCAGATTTGTATGGAGTCCACTAAATTATTTTGCCAACTAAATTAACTTTGTGTATTTTTTATTTGAAGTATCACGTACTGTAGTTTTTGTTTGATGACAACCCAAATGACTTCAGTAATATTCTGGAAAGGGGATATTGAATACATTAAATGCTGTTACCCATCCAGTTATACTCTGAAAATGAAAAATTTCTTTGTTGTTGTATTCAGGTGTGTGATTCCTAGTAAACTGCAAGTCTGAATGCTTTATCACATCTTCTTGTTTTGAGAAACTGGGAGGCAAGTGGGAGATCCTTATAATGATCCTGTTCTATTAACCACTTCCACAAGTTTCAAGCCTTTACTAAACATATGAACTGTTGAAACTCTGTCATGAAGGCATCTACATTTTAAATACAATATATATCCTTTTTTTTTTACATCTACTTTTTCTTTTTTATCTTTCCAAATTGTTTTTTTGTGTTTCTTTCTCCTGGATACCAAGGATTATTTAGAATTAGATTCTTGAAGCATGTGTAATTTTGTTACTTTTATTTTCTAGTAGAAGATTTGCAGATTTTCGGAGTTGTAAGTTTATTTTCTGATGTTCCTGTGAGAAAAAAAATAAATCACTTTTGGAATGAATTATAGTAAGATCTTAAAGTACTTTAAAATTAAGGCTAATTACACTGCTGCCCCCTACACATTGCTGACAGAATATTTAAATAAACAACATATTTGGTAATGATCTGTGCAGCTTGTGCAGTCTGGTATCTGTAGGTCACTGGGTATTACATACCATCCTGGGCTCCTTTACATATGCTCCTTCACAAAGAACAGCCCTGGTAATGTCCTCAAAGGTCATTTGCACAAAACTGTAATTGATTCTACATTTTGAAAGTCTGTGAACTGCAAGAGCAAGCTTACCCAATTAATGAGCATGTGTGCTTATATAGTTAATAAATGTAAGGGGAAAAAATGCAAAGGCAACTGCTTACCGCCTCCCGCGAGAAGACTGATGCCCAGCCAGTCTCTGAGCAACAGTTGCCTCGGAAAGACTACCTCTGGGTTTGTATTGCTGAGCATTGCATTATGTGGCAAAGAATATTCCCGGGTCAGTCTGGGTCAGCTGTCCTGGCAGTACTCCCTCCCACCCATTTGCCCTCCCCAGCCTGCTTGCTGCAGGGAGCAGAGTGAGAAATGGGGAAGACCTTGATGGTACGCAAGCACTGCTCAGCAATAGCTGAAACATGGGTGTCCTACCAACACTGCTTTGGTCACAACTGTAAAACAGCACCACGGGGGCTGCAGTGAAGAAAATTAACCCCATCCCAGCCAGTCCTGGTACAGCCCTGTAGGGCAGGGGATACATTTCTATTCAGAGTGCCTGAGCATGATGCACTCTTGGTCTTGGACAAGGACCTGCAGTTCCTATATAGGACTACTGAGTGGCATCTCATCGTGAGAGAAATGCTTTGTCAGACTCAGTTGGAAGAACCTGTGGAACTGGGTCAGTTGTGGCAAAAGTGCCAACCTGGAAACTGTCAGATCAAAACTGGAACAGGATATACTGAAGTTAGGTGCTTCCTCTTCCAGCCTGTTAGGGAATAAAGGGAGGCTTTGGATGTTGCTTTTGAATGCGAGTATCTAAACTCCATGTTTTGAAGCTGAACTTAAGTCAGTGGTAGGTTGTGGCAGTACTGTACCAAACAGAAATATTCAGTCTAAACCCCTCAAAAATGCAAAAGAAATGACAATACATCAAGCAAATTTCTGAAAACTGCTACTGCAAGCATTAGTATAAAACTGTAACATGAGCAGGCTCTATTGTGTTGTTGATGAATTATTGTTGTTATTTCCCTCAGAACAGAGAAAAGGCTGGTTTGGCTGCAAGTTAGGGGCCACTTACAGTTTTCTTCATTTGAACTGAGCTTAGTAAGCTTTCACTTGAGAAATTCAGACTATGACATTGGAACGCAGCTCTTTTATTTTTTTTTTTAAGGGTTTTGGTTTTGTTTGTTTTTGTTTTTTTTAATAATCTAGGGATTTATAAAAATCTCCTTTAAGAATTAATGTTTGGGATACATACCCTGGAAGCCTTCAAGAAAGGATGTGAAGAAAGCCAAAAAAAAAAAAGTACATTCCTATAATTCCTACAAAAATTAAAACAAAGTAAGACCCTTCTGCATTTATTAAGCCGTAAAGAACAGAAAATCTTGCAGCAGGTTTATTACAAAGGATGTTTTCAAGAGATAACCAGCCTTTATTGCAAATGTTTAATTATGTTCAAAGCAAATCTGTGCTGCCTTTGTTCTGGAATACAGCTCCCATCTCAGTTTGTGCAAACGTTGGATAATATGACTTGGATAATATTATCTTTGAAATGCTGAGCCTTTTGCTGAGAAAAAGGAGTGTTACCTCCAAGTAAAACAAAAATGAAGGTAACTGAGTATCTGATACAGATCAAAATATGAAATTGAAAATTCTGAAAAATAAATAAATAAATATTATCCCAGGTCCTAATACTTGTGAGGAATTACATATAAGGAAAGTAGGGGGATTAGTACATGCAAGTATCAATGCATGTAATTTCCTGCTGAAATTAGTGACCACTTTTACATTTCATGCAGCTCATGTATAAGCATAAAAGCGTCCTTACATTTCTGCAATGGGGCCATGTTCTGCCTGTGCTGTAAGACCACGTTGTACCATCACATAATATTGCTTCTTTAAGGACTTTGTTTTTTCCCGACATATGTTGGGAATTGATCAGAATAAGTGCTGGTCTGGTCAGGACTTTAATTCACGCTACCTCATCTTGTTCTTTAGACTATGTGATCCAGTCTAGGACTGTAATTGACTTATTAGTGTCTGTAACAGTCAGTAGCAAGTATCCAAACCAAGCAATCCTTAGTGTTGCAGCAGAAATTCCAGTTCAAGTAAAAACATTACCAAGAATTCAACTGTTACAATTTGACTTGTTTGCTGCAGAACAGAACCCAGATCAATAACTTAGACACTGATCATGTAACAAGTGCATTTTTAAACATAAATTTTGGTGAGAGTATCTTAGTATAGCTAAGTAATTCAGTGAGTAATTGATCTTAAAGCTTTTCTTTTTAATTCGGTTCCTTACAAAGCTTTGCAACTGTTAGAGCAACTGCCACCCCTGGAGAAAGCCATTTCCATTAGAAATGTTCATGCAAAGGGCTTATTCGCAGGTATAAATTTGAAGTGGCTGTTGACAGAAGAGTTGCTTCTGCTGACTATCTAGATGGTTGCTAGGCTTCTCTTTAGGCTTTGTAAAACTTTAATCACACAACAAATACAGAAGGAAGGAAAGGAAATTAGAATAAATAAGTATGTGCTAAGTATATATATCCATTCTGAACTCACAGGAACCAGCAAGGACCTTCACTGCGACACGTACCCCAGAGATGAGTCATCCTGCACCGCTGTTTAGGCAGGATGGGATCAATGGAGCAGTGCCTGGGACAGCAGCAGATCTCTGTATGAGTGTTGTGCACCAAATGGTGTGTCTGAGGGGCAGCATAGATTTATTATATGCAATGCTCTATTTGAATGTGAGATGCAATTGCAGTCAATCTGAGTCTGTTCCTTTGCTGCTGTAGAAACTGTATCATGTAGCCCTTATCACAAACCTGTCACGTTCTGTGTTAAAAATAGAGGGGTTTACTGCCATTAAGATTATTTACAATAGTTTGATCTGATCAGTCTTTTTTTAATTTCTAGGCTACCTTTCCCCACTTGTTCCTGTGCAAACAGTGCCATTTACCACAAAGAGTTTTTCCCTTGTTTAGTGTTTAAACCCTTAATTTATTTTCGGGAGGTAGCCGTATCCTTTTCCCTTTCCTTTTGTTAGACTGAGTAAGCCACACGCTTATCATTTCTTATATCACTGTGGCTTTCTTTTTTTTGGCCCTGCTAGCATCATACCTTTGCAATCCAGTTTGCATTCATTGTCTGCAAACATGGTTATCCAGAATTTCCTTACTTGTTGATCATGGTAGTTTAGTCTCAAATAACTGAAAACTGAAGCTAGAATGTCTGGGCAAGAGATAAATTATTGAAACATTTCTGTTGTTTGGCTGCTTTGTGTAATAACTAACCTAGCTAGCTGAGCTGCTTTGTGTACTTTCTATATTCGGTGTGTTTATCGAATTAGCTCCAACTGGGTAGTTTCTATGGAACACACCTTCACAATTCTCGAAAAAACATGGAAGATGTTTTGATACCAATGACTATGGACCACAGTCTGATCCAACACCAGACTAACAGAATGGCTAAGGCTAGAATCTGGCATTATGGGAAAAGAATAATGCTTCTGTAAAATGTTGTGGTTCGTAGTTTTTCCAGAGTAATTGAAAAATGTACTTGCAGTGTGAGTTTCTACTTATTTCCCTTGGATTCACTTCAAATAATGGAAGCCAAAGTCTCCAAATAAAAACTAAAGGGAAATTGCTATTTCTTAGGTTTGAAAAGACATGCTGTCCTTTGTCTCATTGGCTTCAACAAGAGGAAGTGTAAAGTCCTACACCTGGGGATGAAGAACCATATGTACCAGACTGTGCTGGGGCCCACCCAGCCAGAAAGCATTTTTATAGCAAAAGATCTGAGGGTGCTGGTGGACACCAAGTCAAATATGAGCCAGCAAAGTGCCCTTGGGGCAAAGAAAGCTAATGGCGTCCTGGGCTGCATTAGGTGAAGAATTGCCAGCAGATCGAGGGACGTGATCCTTTCCCTCAACTCAGCACTGGTGAGGCCACACCTGGGGTGCTGGGTCTAGTTCTGGGCTCCACAGTACAAGAGTGACATGGACATATTGGATAGAGTCCAGCAAATGGCCGTGAAGATGACTAGCAGCCTGGAGCATCTCTCCTGTAAGGAAAGACTGAGATCTGGGACTGTTTAGCACAGAGAAGAGAAGGCTCAGGGTGATCTCATCCATGTGTACAAATACCTGGAGGGAGAGCATGAAGAGGGTAGAGCCAGGCTCTTCTCAGTGGTGCCTGATGATGGGTCTAGAGGCCATGGGCACAAACACAGGAGAGTCTGAACATGATATGGTTAGAGCGATATCTGCAGTCCTGTCAAGAGCTACAACATGAGCCATCCACATTGTCTGGGAGATGTTTTACTTCCAGTTCACCTTATGCATGAAACCTGTGTTTCCAGCCAGGCTTACCAAGTTGTGTATTTCATAATAGGAAAGGCAAAGGGATTCTGCTGCCTGTTCTACAGGGGGAAAATGTGTTATATACAAATAAAATATAAACGATGCTACTGAGAGCTGTACTCATTGAGGCAGGCAGTTTCAAGGGACTTCAGCAATGGAGAAGTTTATGCTAGAAAATCTCATTGATCCTGTATTTCCAGACAGTATTTTAGTGGAACATATTTTATTATTTCAAAGAAACTGAGCAGTAGAATTGATTAAAATTGAATTGTAGCTGAAACAGATAAGCTAAATAATGGAAACCGCTTCAAAGAGCAATGTGTCCTTCCCACTGCTGCTCTCGGAAGAAATGCCACACATTAAAATTTTGAATGCAAATGGTTGTTATGTGTAATTTGGCAACCAGCTGGAATCCCTAGACTTGCCATGTATTCAACTTTAAGATGCTGCCAAGGAGAGACTGATAAAAGGAACAGAAAGATGTTGGATGAAGAGGTAAAAAATGAAGATGATATAGTTAAATACTAGTAAAGAGAATCAGTTTCTCCTAGTCACACATGTGAACTTGACCCCAGCATGCCATGTATTGATTATAGCTTTGAAATTTTGCATGTTCTTAGAAAAAGCAGTGAGAGCTCTTTTCAACTTAAAATAAAAATCTTTGCTCAGGTGTTGTGTCCTTCCTCTCATTAGACCTCTCTCTACCTCTCTGCTCCATACTTCCCTTTTTATTCACCCTTAACTGCTTAGCCCAGCACTGAAAGCCAGTCCATCCTTCTGCCACTCCGTCTCCCATTCCTGGGCTTGCTGTGCAAGAATTTCTGTTGTTTGTAATGAAAGCAAATTTCCACGTGCCCAATTCAGCCTTGAGGACCTTCATGATCCCACCAGCTCTAGTCTAGAAGGAAATGATAGACTAAAAGAGGCCTGTCCATTAGAAAGGAATCCTCCTTCTGTGTGGCTGAAAGGACGTTTTTGTATACCTAAGGAATGGGTTAATTTCCTAATGACATAAAAACCCTTCTGGGATCAGGGACCATTTAGAACTCAACTCTTTAGCTGTTGAACAAAATTATAGCTATACTAATCTGAATTAATACTTTTTTTTTTTTTTTAAATCAAGACATCTGTTAACAGGATGCAAAAAAATATTAGTCTTGATCACAAAAACTTGCAGCACTCATGCATCAGGAAGGCATTATTCCATAGACTCATGTTTAAGACAGCCAGCTCTATGGCTGATTCATGTGTCCTTCATGCCTGTTATCTTGTCAGCTCACTCACCAGATTTGATGGAGCAAAGATGTGGTTCTTCTCCAGGATTAGTTGCTTTCATGTGCTTTGCAATCTTCACTGTAAAAGGGGACTGAGTTTAAGTGCTTAGCTGAAACCAAAAATATTGTTTAAGCTGTTCAGACAGACCACTTTACCCAGCTTTTAAGCTTTACTTTAGTTGATTTTGATAACCATTCATTTTTCTACATTGTGCAAGAGCTGGAGAACAATTTTAGAGGACAGATGCTGTGTGGCTGGTTTCCCATATGGTTACTAGTGTTTGAAATTTAAAACAATAAATTTTACAAATCCTGTGACAGATAACAAAATCATTCAGCTGCTTCCTAGACAACGTTCTATACATATGGCTTATGTTTTCATCTCACACATAAGAAAATAAATGTGAACAGTGGAACAGTGTTACACGTACTGGTATTTCATGCCTCTTAGGATATGTCCTCTCTCTGCTGTTAAGCTTATAGCCTACAAAATGGTTGTAAAAAGGTCTTTCAAATGTGTAGTACTATCTTTCCTTAAAGTATCCATGTGATGCCCTCCTCCATTAAACTTGCAAACCCAACATTGATGTGAAGACAACGTAGATTTCAGAATTGCTGGCTGACCTGCTTGCAGTTGTGAAGTGCCATGGGTAGCTGGCATTTCTGCAAAACATTTGAGAAGTGTGTGAATATGGGGGGAGTTGATACTGAGATCCTGTTGCTGTGCAACTTTGTGTATACCTTAAGAAAGATGATTTTTTCTTATCCAATTAATAGAGGGAAAATAAAATCAAGCTTATAAGCATGGATTTAATTATTAACTGTGTATCTGTGTTCAACAGTATTTCACATCCTGACTTGCTGTATGTGTTCATGTATCAGACAAGTTTTAATAACTGATCAGTTAGGTCAGATGTTTGTACAGATAGGCACAGGCCTCAAGGTCTCTGTCTTCATCTTGGTAGCCAGTATTCTGGCCCCCGCTGTTTATTGTGTTCGTTTCCTGTCTGTCTCAAAGTGGTGGAAAAATGGAAGATTATTTGACAGAAATCACCTTGTGGAATGGACTCTGAAATGCACTTATGAGGTCTAAGTACAAATCTTATCTTTTCCCCTGCCTGCAATAGTTCAAACCCTTCAATATTTTTTAATTAAAAGACAAAGGCAGATACTAATGCCTTTATTCATGCCTCAGCAATAAATGTTTGTCTTCAGTGTAACTGAGCACCAGTGTCAGAGACAGTCTTCACATTTCTACCATGAAGAACAAACTAGATCATATGCTAACAGATATAGCTTTGAATTTGTTAGCAAGATTGATAATTCATTATTCTTTAAGGTGCCCTGTTGCTTTAATTTCCATTAGGGTAAAAATGCTGTATGCCTCATTATAAATGGAGGGGGAAGGAGGCGAATGAGGTAAGGAATGTGAATTAGATTCACCCTGACATATTATAGATTGAAGAGATACAACAAAATTATTCATAAAGGTCTATTAAAAATGTAGAATTTTTTCTATTCACCCTAGTGAAGGAGAACAGCTCATGGAAATAAAAACAAAAACTTTTTAAAATAGAGAACAGGAATCTTAAAGCAATTGCTAATTTTGAGGCAATGCTATCATAGAATGTCTCAGGCTGGAAGGGACACATAAGGATCATATTCTTGTATTTCCTTCTGTGCACAGAACAAATACAGTTGCCATAGTGGTTGTCATCCTGATAGCTCCTATAGACTTGCACTCCTGCAATGTAAGGAGAAGTTTTGCTTTTTACTTTGTGAAAGTCTAGGTACAGCACCTCTAGCACCCACATTTACATGTCATGGGACATAAATGCACTTGTAATTTTTCTTCCCAATTCCAGTCTGTAAATTTCTCTGAGGTTGTTATCAAGAACAAAACTAGATCAGGAGAAAAGACACAAGACTGAGCTGAGGAGGACAGAGGATTTAAAGAGGACAAATGAATTGAAGGAGAGAAAATTAGGGGAGAATAGGAAAAAGTAATGTGGTAAGAAAACCTCATGTTTACATGGAGGTGCTGGAGTGACAGGTTTTACCAGAGGATAACCTCATGTAGCAAAACACATTGTGGTCCTGCGAGTGAGACCAGAGAACAGTAGCAGCAGCAGCAGCAGCAGCTGTTGCTTCCCTGCTGTACTTTGAGGTTGCAGCATTCATACAGCTGAAATGTGTGCACAGACACGTGGGTGTAAATGCATAAGGCAGGTGAAGCCGTACTGCTTATCATGGGGCTTGCTTGCCTGGCTGTGAATTAGAGTCTTGCACTCATTAGTGGCTACTTTTTGCTTTCGCTGCTTGCTGTGGTGCCGTACTGCTTATCCTTTTTCTTCTGAATGGTCTGTGGCTGTGGGTAAGGCCACACCGGAGCAGGTGTATCTATCTCTGAAGGCATTGTGGCCGTAGAGAAGGGCACACTGGAGCAGGTGCAGCTCAGAGCAACTGTGGCTGTGGATGAGTCTGTGAGGCAGCAGGTATAGCCATGAAGAGACTGTGGCTCATGGGTAAGGCTCTGCTTGGAGCAGGTACACCCCTAAGGGCCTGCAATGTGTGGATAAGTCCAAGCAGGAGCAGGGGCAAGGGGGGAGTTCATTGCAGTGTTCAAAGCTATGGTGTGGTCCAAAGGGACCAGAGGTGGAGGTGATTATAATGGAAATACATTTATCTCCTTGTAAGCTGGGATTTGAGCTGCATGTTACAAGAATTACTACAGCAGGAACCAGCTGAACCAACACAGGACAAGCCTTCCAAGAAGCAGTGCAAGCGTAGCAGTGACCTGATCTGAGCTGGCTTCGGCGCCCAGTAACTCCACTTAAAAGACTACCTGTCCTGTCCTGAGTGGGCACTGTAACTGATGGAGCCCAAAGTCATGGACTAAGTGGACTCAGTGGACGTTTTGTGGACTTCTGTGGACATTTTACAGACATTGTACAGGGGTGGTCCATAGACTAAAAGGAATGAGGTTGGGCTGGTCAAGCCCAAGCTGTATGTGATGATGGCCAGGTGCTGCCCTGCTCCTGTCACGGAGGTGAGAAGCAGCAGCAGTGCAGGGGGCAAAGGCAGTTGCTCGCTGCTGAGACAAGGGGTGTGGTGGAGCAGGCCGTGGTATGGGGAAGAGCTGCTCCTGCCCCATGGGACCTGTGTTGCTAGAGAGCACTGCATGGGACAGCTTTGAAGAAAGCTCTTTATTGACAAAAGTGTTTTCCAGGGAGAGGCGTCCTGGGTCTAGGCCAGGCACAGGAGAGCTGGCAGTGGCACCAGCGTCGGCGAGTTCCTCGCTCTCATCTCCTTGTGCCCCACAAAGTGAGGTGCTGGGTGAGAAGGGTGGTGGTCGGCTGCACTGGTCCCTCCGCTCGGCCTCCCGTGGCTGTGTCCTTCAAAAGAGCAGGACGCTGCGAATACTGAGAAGTGGAAAGGAGGGGAGGGGTTACAAGTGCTGTGGCTGAGGGTGTTCAGGAGCGGGCAGCGGGGCAGGCAGGTGTGCCGAGATGTGCCCTGAGATGTGGTGTCTGAGGGCCTGTGCTGGCTTCAGCACAGTGCCGGGGCTGCGGGATCTCTGCTGAGCTGAGCCATGAGCAGGAGGGTTCCCTGTGCTGGACGTGGGCTCTTCCCCCTGCGTTATGACAGATCCTCCTGACACACGTCTCTGCTCTGCCCAGCAGCATGTTTGGGCTGTTTGAATTTGAGGTGGAGGTGGCGTGTGCTGTACCTTGCTCCTGCTCGTCAGGCTCTCACCTTTTTCCTGCACGGAGCAACTCAAATCCCTCATTCACTTTAGCGATCGGCAGTGTGTGCGTGATCAGCAAGTCTGAGTTGAATTTCTTCTCCAAATAGCTGGAAACTAATTTGGGGATGCAATCTCTCGTCTTCCAACCTAGGAATGGGAGAAAGCACCTGTAGTGAATAATCAAAGACACACTGTTCTGGTACGGTAGTGTTGCTGTGAGGGTCAGGACTGAATGACCAGTGCTGGTGCCTTTATCTTGCACAAAATTTTCCTCTCCTTAGGGTGAGAGTGGGTTAGCGCAGACAGGTCTGTGTGCTGAACTGCATGAAACAGTTACAGGTTTATTCATGCCTACCCATAGAGTGGAAACGCAGCACTCCTGTTTAGTTGTGTTTTTCTTTAAAATCCTCTCAAAGAGTCTTCCTGGGACATTGACAAGCTTGAAATATTCTTTTGTGACCAAGAGCTTAGTGAATAAGAACTATCAGGAAAACTGTCTTTTCTCCTGCAGCTGAGGATGTTGCTCAGATGGAAAAACTAATTTTC
This sequence comes from Aegotheles bennettii, assembly GCA_013398125.1. Classification (NCBI taxonomy): domain Eukaryota; kingdom Metazoa; phylum Chordata; class Aves; order Caprimulgiformes; family Aegothelidae; genus Aegotheles; species Aegotheles bennettii. Next base: position 207,016 of record VZRW01011371.1, on the reverse strand, counting down.
AAGGGGAAAGTTACTCATATGCCTGAAGGGTACTGGTTCCACAGACATTTGGAAAGTACTGTGAAGGGAAAAGGCTGAAATGTCTAAAATGTTCTCCTATGTCTCTTTACCTCCAAGTACACTCCCCTTCCATGTACGCCCAGTCAGCAGAAGCATAGGATCGATGGAAATCAGTGAACCAGCAGCCAGCTCCCCAATCATCACGCAGACCCCCGTGTTCATATTGCAGGAGGCCAGGGCAGCAGCCTGATGGGACAGGCAGGTGAGTTAGAGAACGCGCCGATGAGTTTGTCAGAAAAGCGTTCTTCCTGGGCAGTCAGCTGCCCCTCCCCGGTACTCTGAAAAGACACGCTCCCTTGTGCAGCAGACATGGAGAGCTCAGTGCCCGCTTTGAACTTGGCACATCACTTTCTGCCAAAGCCAACAGACTGCCTTTCTGAGCACAGGTGTGCCCAGCAGTGCCGGCAGCAAGCAAGGAACTGCCCACTGGGGTGCATTTTGCCCTGACGGGAGCCTGCGAATGAGCTGGGAGGGAGGACAGGTGCTGCAGTGTCACCTACCATGGTCTCGGCATGTCCGATGGCCTCAAAGGAGTAGTCCACACCGTGGCCAGTCATCTCGGTGAGCACCTCCTGGATGGGCTTCTTGAAGTCTCGAGGATTGATGCAGTCGGTGGCTCCCAGCTCCTTGGCCTTGGCCAGCTTGTCCTTGTTGATGTCAATGGCAATGATGCGGGAAGCTCCAGCCACCTTGCAGCCCATGACAGCAGAGAGGCCAACTCCTCCAACGCCAAAGACGGCACAGGTGGAGCCTGGTTTTACCTGCACCACATGGGGCCCTGAGAGTCTGCAGCGTGAAGAGGAGGTGTCTGCTGCACAGGGTTGGTGAGGGTGCGAGGGAGGCTGTGGGGTGCTTGTGCTCACCACGCCTGAATACCAACCTGGGCAGTGTTGATGGCAGCCCCATAGCCTGTGGAAAACCCACAGCCCAGCAAGCAGACTTTGTCCAGAGGTGCAGCAGCATCTATCTTGGCGACAGCGCACTCCGGGATCACGGTGTACTCTGCAAAGGTGCTGACCCACAGGAAGTGATGGACCTGCTTCCCTCTGCAAGTGAACCGGCTGGTCTTGTCAGGCAGCAGGCTTTGTGACTCAGATAAGCTGTTGGGAGGCACAAGCATTGACTTTTCATCACAGAAAGCACGCGTGGGGGTGTCAGAGCTGTTGAGTGACAGCTGACCCCATTTAGGTGTAGGGGAAGGCGAGGCCAACTCACTGGCACTTCAGGCAGTAGTTGGACTCAGGATTCAGGCAGAAGCTGCATTCCCCACACTGTGGAAGGCAAAGAGGGATGACTTTGTCCCCTGGAACAACACACATCCTGTGTCAGGTGCCTCTGTCTGAGCCAGGCCTGAAAGGCCTTCCTGTTGGAGAGCTGAATCCTGGGTTTTTCTTTGTGTTTGTGTCTGTTACCTGGTTTCACAGAGGTCACTCCTTCTCCAATGCTTTCCACAATCCCAGCTCCTTCATGGCCTGGGATAACTGGGAAACCCATGTTAGGAAAGGAACCTTCCAAAAGGTGGTCATCTGTGCGACAGATGCCCGTGGCCACAATCTGTTTGGAGAGGAGAAAGTAGATGATCTGGCCTCTGTTTAACTCAGTTTGTGGAAGTGATTTTCACAGGGGTGTTGTTATTCCCAATGGAATCTGTGCTGCCAGCCCATGCTGGTGCGCTGTCTGCAGACTGAGCTTTCCCTTTCTGCTCATGTTGAGTGAGCTTTCCTCTGCACTGTGCTGTAGGGGCTTGGGATTTGTTTGTGGATTGTCTCTGGCTCCCCGAGTTCTGGGAATGAAGTTCTGGCACCTCCCCAGTTTGAGTTCAGTTAGCTGGGGGCTGCTGCATTTTATCACCCAGTGCTCCTGAGTACCTGAGTTATGCCATGTGGGAGCCTGACCAGAAGTGGATCAGAAACTGGACTGCTCAGCACATTTTTCTTCACTCTTCAGTGGTTGTCAAGTAGCATCAACTGTGAACATCTTAACCTGATTTATTTATTTGTTTATTTATTTATTTATCTATCACATAGCACTTCCTCAGCTCTGCCCTAGCCTTCCAATTCTTCCAAGAAAGAGTTGGAAAATGGTATTGTGAGGGAGCAGGCACAGCAAGGCTGCTGCCCATGGCGGGATGAGGCAGGAGCCAAGGGCAACAACAGTGCCCTCAGGGATCAGGACGCAGTCCCACAGCAGCTTAAGGCAGTGGGCATAGCTGAGTGATGGAAACAGGGTTCATAGACAGCCCCAGGCCAGGCCAGTGACAAACCAGGGGCAGAGGCCATGCAGGAGGTGCAGGCAAGGTGACAGGACCTGGAGGTGGGTCTGGAGGTGAGGCCCCAGAGTGGATTGCAAGGGTCTAGTCCAGGAGACATGGCTGGGGACAGGAAATCCTACACCACAGCATAGGCGAGGACTGATCTGAAAGGGAGCCCCTGGCAGAGAGTGCTTGGGTGCGGGTTGCAGCTAAGGCTACTCTGGTCGGCTGAAGCCTGTTGGTGGACAAAGATCCCTGATGGGTCTACTCAAGCCATAGCCACAAGAGGAGCAATTCCCACAAAGCCGAAAGAACCAGTGAAGGGTAAGGTGTGTTTTTACCTTGACACGGACTTCACCTGCCTTCAGAGGTGCAACCTCCACCTCCTCAACAGAGAGTGGCTTGCCCACCGCCCAGGCAACAGCGGCCCTGCATCTGATAACCTGAAAGCAACGGAGAGGATTACGCCACGTGGGAACGTTTGCCTTGAGCACGCGGTGGGGACGGTCATCCTACAATCCCCTGAAAGAGAGGTGCAGGAACTCGGCGGTGCTCAGCGGTACGTGAAGCCACGTGATGGTCAGTAAACGCCGACCTACTTCAAGGTCTGAGGAAGCACCATTTGTGTGTTGTCACACAAAGAGTTTGGGGTGCACCCTTAGGAAATTACTGGGGTTTTAATGGCTTTTGTGGATTTTCCACAATGCCGTTGTATGCTAATGGCCAGATTGTACTCTGAGGGGGAGCGTGGACCCTACCTAGTGGAAATGCCTGTCAAGAGCTTTGCCCTCTGTCTTGTAAGATGCTGGGCTGAAGGTACCCAAGCGGGGTTAAGGAACGGTCCCGATCTGGCTGCAAGTGTATAATTTCTTCCCTTGCCAAAGGGCTGGTTTGTGTGTGGCATCTCCGAAACGCCGAGCCCATCGCCCCAGGGCTGGTTTGACCTCAGCCAAGCTCAGCTTGCAGCTGGGGAAGGGCATTGCCAGGGAGAAGGCTGAACTGGGGAGAGGGGTGGCAGTAGAGGGGCGCAGGCTGAGCCGCGTGCAGAATATTCCCCCGAGAGCAGGGCACCTGGGGAAGGGAGGTGGGGAACGCGCGGCCCTTACTTTGCCAGCGGTGGCCATGTGGTCTCAGCAGAGCTGTTGCCGTCGCTGCAGCAGGCCCCAGGGAAGCTGCCGCCCGTCTGGCCGAAGCCCCGTGCTGCCAAAGGTCAGAGCGTGGGGCCGGAGCACCCGTGGGCAGCCGCCGGCCGCAGCTGCCGGGCGGGCAGGGAGCGTGGAGGGAGCGGGGAGCGGTGGTCAACCTGGGCGCAGAGCCGGGCGCTGAGGAGCACGGTGAGTGTTGGGCGGAGGAGCTGGATGGCGTCAGGGAGACGGAGAGCGGGCAGAAGTCCTCCGGGGAGGCTTTTATTGGTGGCTCTGCCTTCGGGCCGTGCCCTGCCCTCCCTGCCTGAAAGAGGTGGAGAGCTCAGAAAGATTTTTCCCCCTGGCTGCTTCCAGCAGGTGTGGAGGGAGGAGATTCACGGCACTGCCTGGGCTTCCTCGGTTCCAAGGGGTGGCATTTGACCTGGCAGCAGTTCACGCCGAGGTATTTGCAAAAGGATTAAAAATTAATAAAAGACAGTGAAAGCACAGTGTTGTGGACAAACACGCGTGCCCTTTGGGAGTGAAGACATGACCGTCGGTGGAATTCAGCTCTTTTCACCTGGGTGTCAAGGGGAGAATGTCTCGGGAGGGGAGGGTTTTCCAAGGATGTGTTTGTTTCACCCGTGTGTAACCAGGTTTGCCAGGGGGGTTCGCTCCAACGGGCTCTCCTGGTTCCTACAGAGCTGTTTCCTGCTGAGGCATCGGGCAGAGTGATTTATAGGAGACTGGATGAGCGGAGCACTGTTGGAGGACCAGGCTAAGAGGAGCACCCGTGTTTATGTGTTTGTGGGACTGCCTGGAGCGGTTTGTGCTGGCACTTGCTGCCGTGTGTCCCGGCCCTGTTTCGTGGGGCAAGGGGGAAGGTTGGCCAGAGTGTGTGCAGTTGTCAGGCTGAAGCCCCAGCTCCCAACCCCCCTGGGCCCATCTTAGCTTCACCCATGCAGACCAGCAACGCTACCGTGTGTGCCGGTTTTAGGTGGAACAAGAGTGAATTTTCTTCATAGTAGGTGCTGTGTGGCTGTGTTTTGGATTTGTGCTGGAAGCAGTGCTGATAACCCAGGGGCATTTTCGTTAGTGCTGAGCAGTGCTTGCACAGAGTCAAGGCCTTTTCTGCTTCTCACCCCACCCCACCAGCGAGTAGGCTGGGGGTGCACAAGAAGTTGGGAGGGGACAGCTGACCCCAGCTGACCAAAGGGACGTTCCACACCATATGATGTCCTGCTCAGCGTATAAACCTGGGGGAAGAAGGAGGAAGGGGGGACACTTGGAGTTATGGCAGTTGTATTGCCAAGTACCCGTTACGCACGATGGAGCCCTGCTGTCCTGGAGATGGCTGAACACCTGCCTGCCGATGGGAAGCAGCAAATGAATTCCTGGTCTTGCGTTGCGTGCACACGCGGCTTTGCATTACCTAGGACACTGTCTTTATCTTAACCCATGAGTTTTCTCACTTTTACAACTCTCTCCATTATCCCACCAGGGAAGGAGTGAGCGGGAGGCTGTGTGGGGCCTACTTGCCGGCTGTGGTTAAACCACAACAGGGTTTCGTCACCCAACGTGAAGATCGAAGGGCTTGAGATACCAACAGATTTCATTGGAATGTGCTAGATCGAGTTTACAGTGGTTATTGCTGTTTAGCTATTAATTGGCAATTGAATTTATAGGGGTTATTGTGGTTTAGCCATTAATTGGCAGGCTCCTGTGCTTGCCGTGGGGCTTCTTGCCTGGCTGTAAATTAGAGTCTTGCACTCATTAGTGGCTACTTTTTGCTTTCGCTGCTTGCTGTGGTGCTGTACTGCTTCTCCTCTCACTCTGCTGTGCCTGGGAGCATCTTGGTAACAGCGATGGCCGTGTGCCTGGGCTCACAGATGGCCAGGCAATTGCTGCTGTCTCTGTGCTGCTGGACTGGACAGGCTGGAATTCCAGTGCCAACTGGAATCAAAGGGCCTGTGCCCCGTGGATAAATCCATGCCAGAGCAGGTAGACACTTGGAGGGATGGCAGCCATGGGTAAGGCCATGCTGGAGCGGGTTTTCTTCTGAATGGTCTGTGGCTGTGGGTAAGGCCACACCAGAGCAGGTGTATCTATCTCTGAAGGCATTGTGGCCGTAGAGAAGGGCACACTGGAGCAGGTGCAGCTCAGAGCAACTGTGGCTGTGAGTGAGTCTGTGAGGCAGCAGGCATAGCCATGAAGAGACTGTGGCTCATGGGTAAGGCTCTGCTTGGGGCAGGTACACCCCTAAGGGCCTGCAGTGTGTGGATAAGTCCAAGCAGGAGCAGAGGCAAGGGGGGAGTTCATTGCAGTGTTCAAAGCTATGGTGTGGTCCAAAGAGACCAGAGGTGGAGG
>VZRW01011371.1:182405-195281 GCA_013398125.1 Aegotheles bennettii | reverse complement strand
GAGGGGTGGCAGTGGAGGGGCGCAGGCTGAGCTGCGTGCAGAATATTCCCCCGAGAGCAGGGCACCTGGGGAAGGGAGGTGGGGAACGCGCGGCCCTTACTTTGCCAGCGGTGGCCATGTGGTCTCAGCAGAGCTGTTGCCGTCGCTGGAGCAGGCCCCGGGGAAGCTGCCGCCCGTCTGGCCGAAGCCCCGTGCTGCCAAAGGTCAGAGCGTGGGGCCGGAGCACCCGTGGGCAGCCGCCGGCCGCAGCTGCCGGGCGGGCAGGGAGCGTGGAGGGAGCGGGGAGCGGTGGTCAACCTGGGCACAGAGCCGGGCGCTGAGGAGCACGGTGAGTGTTGGGCGGAGGAGCTGGATGGCGTCAGGGAGACGGAGAGCGGGCAGAAGTCCTCCGGGGAGGCTTTTATTGGTGGCTCTGCCTTCGGGCCGTGCCCTGCCCTCCCTGCCTGAAAGAGGTGGAGAGCTCAGAAAGATTTTTCCCCCTGGCTGCTTCCAGCAGGTGTGGAGGGAGGAGATTCACGGCACTGCCTGGGCTTCCTCGGTTCCAAGGGGTGGCATTTGACCTGGCAGCAGTTCACGCCGAGGTATTTGCAAAAGGATTAAAAATTAATAAAAGACAGTGAAAGCACAGTGTTGTGGACAAACACGCGTGCCCTTTGGGAGTGAAGACATGACCGTCGGTGGAATTCAGCTCTTTTCACCTGGGTGTCAAGGGGAGAATGTCTTGGGAGGGGAGGGTTTTCCAAGGATGTGTTTGTTTCACCCGTGTGTAACCAGGTTTGCCAGGGGGGTTCGCTCCAACGGGCTCTCCTGGTTCCTACAGAGCTGTTTCCTGCTGAGGCATCGGGCAGAGTGATTTACAGGAGACTGGATGAGCGGAGCACTGTTGGAGGACCAGGCTAAGAGGAGCACCCGTGTTTATGTGTTTGTGGGACTGCCTGGAGCGGTTTGTGCTGGCGCTTGCTGCCGTGTGTCCCGGCCCTGTTTCGTGGGGCGAGGGGGAAGGTCGGCCAGAGTTTATTATACACACCCTTGTTCAAAGAATCTTCTCCTGTTAAAGTCTAATCCCTTAGTAAACTTATCCTGAAATCATTAACCTATCTAGGCAGCTCAAGTACTGCTGACACAAGCAAGTCATCATTAGCACACACTCCCCTTCACTTCACAGGCTCTTCTACTCAGATACCATGGACATAAGTGCCTGCAAGCACTTTTAAAAGATTAGTACTTTTAAAAGATAAGTTAATGCTGACCATCTTTGCTGAGATAGAAATACCCTCTCTTCCTGTCTCCATGTTACAAACACAGAAAGCAGTAAGACGCTTTATGTTTGATTTCTTGCAAACTGTTACCAGTCACCTGTTTCTTCCCATGTACTCTGTATTCACATTTAAAAGTTAAGAAACCTTCCCTTTATTAAATGAAAACAAATAACAATACTTGATGCACATTCATATTTATTTACATTGTTTCCCAAGCACCAGATGCACTTGTATAAATTAGCCAAAGATCTAAAACCATACAGATAAAATAACTAAAACAACCCCAAGAAATAGGTACAAATCTAAAAAAAACCCCAACAACCAAACAACAACACCGCAACAGTTTTATATGACATGCTTAGAAGTGCTAGTTTGGGAAAATATCCAGTGGTGAGACATTCTCCAGTACCTAAGTCTATGATTTATTTAAATATAATTTACTGAAATTATTAATTCAAACACATGGCCACCATAAATTTTAATCTCTGCAGTAATTTCCTTGCCTCTCAAGAGTAATGGAATGCTAAAATAATTCAGGATGGATAAATAGTTCTGACTAGAGTTGGGCTGTGCTGAGCTACATGCACAAATCTGTTAAGCTTGCAGTGTTATGAAGGTCCAAAGAAACAGTTTCCTTAAGTTTTCTTTTATTAAAGGGTGCATATTAAAAGCCATTTTAAAAAATCCAAACCTTTCATAACACCTGTGACAGCAGCAAGTCTTTTAATTAATAACTGGCTATTAAAAGAAAATTGCAGCACAATACAGAGGATTTAAAGCAAGAAGCAGGAGGAAGAGGTAGGAGGAAGGAGATTATTTAATTTATAAACACTGTGCTTGAAGTCTGGGGTTTGAGCTTGATCCTTATATTCAAGGATGTTGGTGGCAGACCTTTCAGAAATGTCTTGATTTGTTTTTCCTATCAGTTGTATTGGATGATGATGATGTTTTTACTGGTGCTAAGCCATCTGCTGCTTAACAATTGGGAATCCTAAAACACCAGGACGCTGCGAATACTGCAATATAAAATGACCAGTTAGTTATTATGGAAAAGCCTTTGGGCTGACATCAGCAAAACAGTGCTGTTTTCTCTGAAAATCTAGGCTATTGCTGTCAACCAGGGTACTCCCTCCCTGCCCTCCCCCAGCCCCAGCTTGCAGCAAAATGGCAGAGCAGATGTGCAAATCTTGCTGCAGATGAAGAGAACAAAATTCATGCAAGACTGCAAAGCCTTCACTCATGAAGCCTAGGGCTCCTGCCAAATAACCACCAAATGTAGCCCGGGAAGTCCTTGGCGGGGAGATTAGACACATCTTTCCAGGTGCAAATGAATCTAAGGGTAACCTCTGAATAGTACAGCTTATTCAGGGCTGAAACACTGAGGTGTTTCACTTAATAAAAATGGTCAGCTGCAACATGCTTCTGTCTTCAGGTTGACTATCAGTATTTTAGCAAAGCTGATGGCATCTCTGTCCTCACCACTTTCCCGTTTGTTACACTAAAATCTAAAACTAACATTTATAGTACATCTAAAATAAGGATAGTAAAAAAATGAAGTTTGTGCTGCATAGTTGTAACTTGAGAACAAATCTCAGGGGCTAAACTCTTCTGTTACATGCTTTTTATATTTAGAGCAAGTAACACCTATAATAACTGCTAGCAAATGACAATGAAAAGAAAACATGAATGCAATTCTTCAGACTGTGTAAATTATAAACAGCCAGAATTTTCCAGAAGGGTTGTCCCCACACATACTAAGATATACAAATATATTTTGGTTATTCCCATGGTGAATCTTGTCAAATGGCAAACATATTTCCAATTCCAACACCCTATGACAACAGTCTGAGCTGAATGCTCACAATGTTTGAGGAATGCACAAGAGCTAAATTCTGAGTTTGCAATGTATGCACATACACCAAGCACTTTCCTTTCTGGAAAGCTCTGAAATTCAATTGACTTTAGGAGTAGTTGCACTGTGACTCTGTTCCCAAAATCACAAGAGGAATGGTGGGTGAGTTGCTCTTCCATAGGCTATTTCTGTGTTCCTGCCCCTCATCCTAAAAATATCTCTTGGAATGCAATGTAGCTAACCCCTTGGCACTATACAGCTCGGCATTCCCAGGCTCCCTTGGTTGTGTGCTCTTTTCCAATGGGTAGTGGGCAGAGGCTTCCTTATTTGTGTGGTCTTTTCTCCCTCTGCTACCCAGAGTCTTTGCTCAAACTAGAATCTGAAAGTTCCTCCGCAGGGAAAGATGGGGCCCACTGCATTTCCAAAGCTAAAGCTCTGCTGGCTTTATTACTACAAATGCAACCCATGGACGCAGACTGGGCGAGATTAAGGGACATAGGGGGTTGCCTTCCCCATTCTCTGCCATGAAGTCATATTCTGTGCTACTGTACAGCTCCCTTAGGTTATTTATATAGAACCTTTACAATTAAACAATGTTTACCTCTTCCCTGTCCTTAGTAGATCAAATCCTTCATTGATTTTAATGAAAGGAAGTGTGTGGGTTATTAATGGATCCAGAACAAATTTTTTCTTCATGTAGTCAGCAACGAGTTTAGGGACTGAATCTTTACTCTTCCAGCCTGAAAAAACCCCACAGACAATGGATAATGATACATTAAATGTTTGTGAAAATGGATAAAGGTAGAAGACCAGTAAAAAACCTGAGTCTTTACAGAACCCAAACTTTCCCCTGCATTAAATACTGTTTCAACTTGCCTATTGATTCTTTGTCCACTAAATCACACATCAAACAAAACTCAGAGGGCTGAACTGATAACCTGTCAAAACTGGAGAGACAGGGGGGGTGGATGTGTCTTTTTTTCTTTCCCTCTCTTTTCGTCTTTCTATCCCTGTCATTCTCCTTTTTGCTCTTGCTCTTTTTCTCCCCCTCCTTCTCTCCTTTCCTCCTCCCTTATCCTTTCCTCATTTTCTTTTATTCTCCTTTTGTCCCTTTCTCTTATCCTTCTCCTTTTCTTTCTCCTATCTCTTTTTCTCATCTCTATTTTTATCTTCTCCTCCCCCCCTCCTCTTTCTGTCCCATTCTTTTTCTCATTTTTTCCTCTTATTTTCTTTGTCCCCCCCTTTTTTCTCTATTTTTTGTTTTTTTTATCTCTTCCTTTCTCTGCCTCTTCTTCTCTCCCACGTCTTCCCTCCTCCCTCCCTCTCAGTTTTTCTCTCTCCTTCTCCTGCCATTAATTAACAGTTCCCATAATTAATTCCTTTTGTGCTTCTTTGTCAGCAAAACAGCTATCAATATTACTTCCAATAGGACAACCTAAGCAATTAATTTGGATATATCCCATTTCACTCAAGATGATTTACAAGTTTCCCAAGCCAGTTAAATTGCATCTTTCCAAGCCCTTACCTCCAAAGACAGACCCTTTCCAGGTTCGACCAGTGAAGAGCAGCATGGGGTCAAACGTGATGTTTTGGGCAGCTGGGGGCACTCCCACAATCACACTGATGCCGTAGTTGTATTGGCAACAGGCCAAGGCTGCAGTCTGCATTAAAAACAGAGGGACACTCCAGCGTCATGCAAGATTTCCCACTGGGGCACAGAAGTTTGAATGCCTTCTCCTCCTCTCAGTGCTTCATTTGAAATTCATTTTTTGTAACTGAAATCACGTCAAGCAATTTCCACTGTATCTGCTTACGCCATTGTACCTGCTGTCATGGGTTAGATATGTCCTAGCTTTGTTCTCCTTCCCCAGTTTGTCTTGGTCATTAATGATAAATCACTGTTGGAAAGCAGATAGTGGGCTATGTGAAATTTAGCCACCCTGGTTAGGCCAGGTGACTACATTTAAGTACCCTTTCCTAAGTTAGCTAGACTTAACAGATTTGAAGTGAGCTTGACCCTTTGTCAGTGGCTCTCAGCTCCTCACCCTTGGTGCTTAGTGGGTTAATGAAGAGAGAGCTAACAAGCTAATGTCTCATTTGAGCACATCTTTTGGTTGCATACCATGGTTTCAGTACGGCCAATGACTTCGAAGGAGTAGTCCACACCCTGGCCGGTCATTTCCATCAACACTTCGTGAATAGGCTTCTTGAAATCTTTAGGGTTGACACAGTCGGTGGCTCCCAGCTCCTTGGCCTTGGCAAACTTGTCACTATTGATATCAACGGCAATGATGCGGGAAGCTCCAGCCGCCTTGCAGCCCATGACAACAGAGAGGCCAACTCCTCCAAGGCCAAAAATGGCACAGGTAGAGCCTGGTTCCACCTATAATTGTATAAACTTGACATACTGTTACAGTCTAGGTAAAGTACAATGCATTTTCTTATTATCAACATGTCTTCACTTAAGACACTTCTTCTAATTTCTTCTAACCTCTAAAGAGGTTACCTGCTGAGAAGGAATTTGCACATGCATACCTACTAGTGAAGTAGCTAGCTATACTGTTACAATCCTATATGTGACTAAGATAAATTGTCCCTTACTTAATAGATGGTAATAAGTATTTTTACCATATTTTGAAGACTTCTGAGTACCTTAGAGACAGAGAAATTGAAATAGGCAAAGTGCTAGTATCTTCTTTCTACACTGAACTCAACAGAGTCTGTACTTCCTGGCTGCCAAGCTAACCACCTGCTTGGACAAACTGTCCTGGACAAACACCATCTGGTACCAGAAACACCAACCACAATACTTACTTTGGCAGTCTGCACAGCAGCCCCATAACCAGTGGAAAATCCACAACCAATTAGACAGACTTTTTCCAGAGGAGCAGCAGAATCGATTTTGGCAACAGCAGATTCATGCACTACTGTGTATTCAGTGAAGGTACTTGTACCAATAAAATGATGAATCGCTTTTCCTTTACAGGTGAATCTAGTGGTGCCATCAGGCATTAATCCAGCACCTGAAGCAAGGCTGTTTGAAAGATGACCAGAAATAATGACAAGGGAGATTTGTTGAATGTGATCAGTTTTGTATACATAAAAGTGAAATAAAGGGTTGTATGTAACCCAGGAAAACTTACTCAGTTTTACTGCACAGATTACCCTTGGTGCTTAAGCAACTGTTGCACTCCCCACACTGTGGAACAAAGAGTGGAATAACCTTGTCTCCTAGAAATAAAACAGTAATGACAGTGGATTACAAAAGGCAAGCAAGAAGCATGCAGGTAGAAACATAAAGCAAGTGTATTTAATCTCTAGAAAAATATGCACTAGGAGTGCAGTGCTTCTTTTATTTCCTTCTGCTGCCCTTGGAAGATAAACCATCTTTCTCTCTGTTATAAAGGACACCATTAGTGCAAAGTTATGACAACTCATTTCAATATTCAAAATTTCTGATGTCTTTCTGTGATGGGTTGGCCTTGGCTTGAAGCCAGGTGCCCACCAAAGCCACTCTATCACTCTCCTCCTTACTTGGACAGGGGAGATCAAAAGGCTTGTGGGTCAAGATAAGGACAGGGAGAGATCATTCAGCAATTACCGTCATGAGCAAAACAGACTCGACTTGAGGCAATTAGTTTAATTTATTGCCAATCAAAGTAGGGTAATGAGAACTAAAACCAAATCTTAAAATACCTTTCCCCTACCTCTCCCTTCTTCCTGGGCTCAGATTACTTCACTCCTGATTTCTCTATGTCCTCCCTGCCAGCAGAGCATGGGGACAGGGAATGGGGGTTGTGGTCAGTTCATCACATGTTGTCTCTGCTGCTCATTCCTCCTCAGGGGGAGGACTTCCCACCCTCTTCCCCTGCACCAGTGTGGGGTCCCTCCCCCAAGAGACAGTCCTCCACAAACTTCTCCAACTTGAGTCCTTCCCATGGGCTGCAGTTCTTCACGAAACTGTTCCAGTGTGGGTCCCTTCCACAGGATGCAGTCCTTTGGGAACAGACTGCTCCAAGCATGGGTCCCCTATGGGCTCACAAGTCCTGCCAGCAAACCTGCTCCAGTGTGGGCTCCTCTCTCCACAGGGCCACAGGTCCTGCCAGGAGCCTGCTGAAGTGTGGGCTTCCCACGGGGTCACAGCCTCCTTGGGGCATCCACTTGCTCCAGCATGGGGTGCTCCATGGGCTGCACGTGGATATCTGTTCCACCATTAACCTCCATGACCTGCATGAGGACAGCCTGCCTCACCATGGTCTTCACCACAGTCTTCACCACAGGCTGCAGGGGAATCTCTGCTCCAGCGTGGTGCCTGGAGCAACTCTTCCTTCTCTGTCTTCACTGACCTTAGTGTCTGCAGTTGCTCTCACATCTTCTCACTCCTCTCTCTGTTTGCAATTGTGCAGGTTTTTTCTTTCCTCCTTCTTAACTACGTTATTATAGAGGCACTACCACCACCACTGATGTGATTGGCCTTGGACAGTGGCAGGTCCGTTTTGGAGCCAGCTGGCACTGGCTCTGCAGGACATGGGGGAAGCTTGTAGCAGCTTCTCACAGAAGCCACCCCTGTAGCCTCCTGCTACTGAAACCTTGCCACACAAACCCAGTACACTTCCATAGAACTGAGTCTGAGCCATGTCATAAAACCGTGTTAGCTATTGCCATTCCCAAAGTACTCATTCCACAGTTTATTGCATCTTCTACTAGTAATACACAGGCAAAGAAACTGAGATTAAAACTGACATCCACTAGGACAGCAGACTGGAGTGCCAAGATAACAGGGCTGTGAGGCGTGCATACAAAGAATGGGAAATTAAGCATTAATTTGCCAACCCTCTTGAGACTCTTTCCTTTTGCATTCCTGTTACTGTTGCATTGGAGGAAAGGTAGGTAAAATATTTGTCAGAGACGCAGTGACACACACAAGCTAAGACAATCTCTAATCCTCTAGCACAATTATATCATTAACAAAATAGCACAGAGCTTTCCCCTACAGTTTTTTACTACTATGCATTTTCCACAGAAACTATGTATGGTAAATCCCTAATAATATCTAAACAGGTAATCCCCAATAAAGATCATTTTGCGATTTGGTGGTTATAAAATGTGGCTAATCCTCGACACATTGAAAGTGAAAAGAAATCTTTTATTTCCACTAAAAAATGGAAAATGCCTACAGAACATGAAATGCCCCTACCACCCTGACCCTCTGTTAACTTAGAACTGTGACATGGGCTTAGTAATCATTCTGCTAAAGAAACTTTGCACCTCTTGTAATATTTTTTAAGAACTTGAAGGTGTAAATTAAGCAACATCTGGGAAACGTGATTTTGTGTGTTCAGGCCTGCTGTTTCAGCTCACCTGGAAACACATGGCAGCTGGAATTACACAACATAGTGATTTATGAACCCAGCCACAAGGGAAAAAGCAGTTAGAGCTATCATTGAAATTTGCAATATAAAAATTTGTTCAGAGTTAAAGCAGGTATCTCCAACAAAATCTTTTCTTATCATACATACCAACCTGCTTTGGACAGACTTCATACTTGTTGCCACTACAAACACAGCTGGAAGTATGAAGGTGTTAAAAGTGAACTCCTTAGGCATTGTAACAAACTGCCTGGATAAAATTGAGCATTTCTATGCAGATTTTGTTCACTGCTTATTTTGCTTTAATAACTTAGCCATTGTTAGAATTTGTTCAGTCCTGTAAAAGCATATAGAGATCCTGTCTCATCTTGCAGCAGCTGGAGGAAAATCTGCCTTTCACTGACTTCTCTGTGTACCCACTGCAGTTGGGTCTAGGAGCAGCTGGTCTAGATAAGTGTCCTCAGAGGTCTCCAGCCCTCGGTGAGCAGTGCTGACTCACCTGCACTGGTGCTGCACACAGGCAAAGCCTACAGCAGCGTGGGCAGCCCGGTCATGCCCTGATACTTTTAAAGTGAAGTAATTGAACACACAGCCCCAAGTTCTGCTCTACTGAAGTGAATGCATCATTTAGCTGTTAGGAGAATTAAAAGAAGATGCTTTGACATGTTGTCTAGTGCTTTGCTTTGCCTTATTTGTGAGAGATCAGCCATGTAAACTGTGTTTAAAGAACCTGCAGCTAATACTTGATTTCCTATGACTGACAGCAAATGATTGATGTTCGTGTTACATCATGGAACATGGTGAAAAGCAAGCTGCAGATGGTTTTGCCAAAAGTAAAAGAAATTGAATAGAAAATCTGAAAATAAATCACAATTTGGAACACAGAAAGATGTAAACAGCACGTAATATCCTTTAAGGTATCCTCAAAAAAACCCTCAAAGCTGGAACATTTTCCTCTGTAATACCAGTAGTCACACGTAATCATCTTTGACTTAAAAAGGAATTTAAGTCTGGAAACTCAGCACAGGGTTTGTGTTCAGTGCTGTTTCATACCTGGTTTGACTGAAGTTACTCCCTCCCCAATACTCTCCACAACACCAGCTGCTTCATGCCCAAGAATTATTGGAAAAGGCATAACCAGTGCACCAGTTACCACATGGTCATCAGAGCGACAGATCCCTGTGGCCATGATCTGATTTAGAGGAAAGACAAGAATATTTCAGTGTTATATAACTATGTCATGTCATACGTGGCAGTGAACTGACACCAGATATTTGGAGAAGTCACTTGTTTGTCTCCAAAATCACATATGCACACAGTAAATCTACAGGTAAACCACTTTTGGTTGTGTGATTCATGACTTTCATGGTTTGTGTTAGTCTTTAATCTACAAGGCAAGGCCCATTGTGAATGTTTGTTACTGAGCTCTATAGGGAGTCTCATTGGTTATCTGGCAGAACCAATGTTGTAGCAATGCAATTGCATATGAAGAGCAGACAAAATAAATTATTCCTATCATTTAAATACATAAATAAAGTTTGTAATAGAGAAATACTACAGAATTATGTCAATATAAATTAACTATCATATATATTTTGTAAACATGGAAACATTATGTATATTTTATTCCTTATATTTAGATATTACAATATATCATATAATAGACATGTTATATAAAATATGTATTATACAATTTTATATAACAAATAACTACATTATAATTATTATATATTTTAAATACATGCGTATGTTATATATACAAAAATTTAGGCTACACAGTATTCTATATCACATTTTGCAGGTAGCACAGCAATATTTTTTTGGAAACATTCAGATATGTCTTTACAACTTTTGTTCTGACAAATGGAGTTGTCAACCCCCTGAGAAGGTTCTCCTCACTTATGTAACACTTGAAACTGCTCTAAAATGAAAACAGCTGCTGAATTCCACTGAGAAAGTTTCTGCAAGGAAACAGATGCTGAATATCCAGTTAAAAAAAGGAAGCTCAGCCTTACTGAGCTATTTCCTAGTACAAAGTGAAAGAGAATTTCTTGTTTCTTGCTACAGGAGATTCAGATTTTTGCCTTGTTCTATATTTTTTTTCAGCCTATTAGAAGCCCAGGTGTCTTAGTACATGAAAAAAACAGCCCCGAAAAAAATTTTAAATAGAACCTCATGATCAAAATTCAAGTCAAATTGATTTTATTTTTAGTACCTTTATGCGAACTTCATGTGCTTTTGGTGGGGCAACTTCCACTTCCTCAATAGAAAATGGTTTATTGGCTTCCCACAATACTGCTGCTTTGCATTTAATAACCTGCAAACAGAGCAAAGAAAAAGGGAATGGCACTCACATTTGCAAATCACCACACAGGCAGATTCTTACATTCCTGCATGTGAAACTCCTGCTTATATCTGGGGGAGAGGAGGGAAAGCTACAAGAAAAAAAAAAGCAACCCCAAAACACAGCAAAAAAAGCCAGCACCAAAGCACGGTGTAAGTCCATTGTCTCCCCCACCAAGTTCATGTCTGACTTTTTTCTTATTTCTATCATACTAATTTTTCAGCAACATGTATGAATAGTCTCCTAGAATAACCAGATACCTTATCCATCCTCACTGTGCCATCTCTGTTTCTAACTTCCTTGGAGGATTATTTTTGCTATGTTGGATTACTGGTATATATTTGTGTCTTCTTGGAGACAGCACACTAAATGATGCCATATATCAGGCTGTGATAAAGTCTGTATTGCCTAGAACTGCCTGTGTCAGGAACTGACAAAATAGCTAAAAATGGAATTCAGAGCCTAATACAGGTTTATAAATGTTTTATTACAGCCCAAGTTCAGCCAGGAGGTGATGGCTGAGAGGACACCTATGTAAAATGTAAAATCTTGAAGAAATAACAGTCCCTTTTGGGCAAGATTATCCATGCTAAGGTACCTTGCTTCTCAAAAGGGGTATTTAACTCAGGGGTAGGAGGGGGATACTCTCAATACCAAAGACAGCTTTTTTTGTGTCTGTTAGGCTAAAGTTTGTCCATTAACTCCGCAGGCTTTGTCCAGGTGCTGATGGGCCTCTGGGCTCCTCTAATCATCTGCCACTGAGAGAAGAATGCACCCAGAAGAGAGTTGTCCACTCCTCATCCCAGGCTCTCGGACATAAGGTAGCCCTGGCTTCCACCCTGCCAGCTCACCCCTAGTGTATTCAAAGGTAGTGGGGCCTCTCTGTCCCCGTATTCATTCCTGTTCTTCCTTGGTGGTCTCTGCCCATCCGAGAGCTTAATATGACTGCAGGCCTTGGAATATGATTTTCCATGTCACCCTGGTGGGTGACACTCTTATTAAGTCACCCAGTCACTCAGTTTCTCTATTAAGTCCTACTGACTGCAAGCATTTGGGAGGCATTATTTTGAGAGGGAAAAGGAGGCAAATCAAGTCAACAGTGCAAGAAGTTTAGTGCCTGCATA
Organism: Aegotheles bennettii; assembly: GCA_013398125.1. NCBI lineage: Eukaryota > Metazoa > Chordata > Aves > Caprimulgiformes > Aegothelidae > Aegotheles > Aegotheles bennettii. Next base: position 183,333 of record VZRW01011371.1, on the reverse strand, counting down.
CGTATCCTGTGTGCCTGGGTCCCTGGGACTGGCACAACTTCACACCAGTATGCTGCGAAGTTCTCAGGGGAAAAAAATAAACAACTTTTTAGTATCAAAGCTTTTGAAGTAGAAGTAGAAATAATATCCAATTATCAACAAATTGTCAACTGGCAACCAAGAAAATAATTACTAGGAAATACTGAACATATGAAATAAACCAGTGCATTTTCAGCAGCCATGCCCAAAGTGGGAATGTACACAATGTTTTGACAGTCTCAAGAGAGGTTTGCACTAAATGTAATGTTTCATGTGCCAAATGCAAGCATGATTAGTAAAAAATTCACAAGCGAAGCCAAAGATCACATTTTAAAGGGCCACATTTTCTAGAAAACTTATAAATGAATGGCTTATTTATTTATACTACATCCCACATAGCATATTAGTGATTTCACAACTTGCACGTGCAAAGCCCATGTAGTGTGTATAAAAACAAAGCAAACAACTGTTGATTACTGAGAGCAAATCACAGAATCACAGAATCCTAGGGGTTGGAAGGGACCTCGAGAGATCATCTAGTCCAACCCCCCTGCCAGAGCAGGGTCACCTAGAGTACATCACACAGGAACGCATCCAGGCGGGTTTTGAATGTCTCCAGGGAAGGAGACTCCACAACCTCTCTGGGCAGCCTGTTCCAGTGCTCTGTCACTCTCACAGTGAAAAAGTTTCTCCTGATATTCACATGGAACCTCCTGTGCTCCAGTTTGCAACCATTGCCCCTTGTCCTATCATTGGTCATTATTGTAAAAAGGTTTGCTCCATCGGCCTGACACTCACCCTTTACATATTTGTAACCATGGATGAGGTCACCCCTCAGTCTCCTTTTCTCCAAGCTAAAGAGACCCAGCTCCCTCAGCCTTTCCTCATAAGGGAGATGTTCCACTCCCTT
>VZRW01011371.1:140166-181620 GCA_013398125.1 Aegotheles bennettii | reverse complement strand
TAGCAATGACCTCTGCCAGCTCCCTCAGCACCCTTGGGTGCATTCCATCCGGACCCATCGATTTATGGATGTCCAGATTGCTCAACTGATCCCTAACCCAATCCTCATCTACCAAGGCAATCTCCTCCTTTGTCCTGACTTCTTCTGGGGCTATAGGGATCAGGGGCTCATGGGGAAGGCCTGCAGGAGTAAAGACAGAGGCAAAGAAGGCATTCAGCACCTCTGCCTTCTTTCTATCCTCTGTCTCTAGGGCACCCACCTCATTCATCAGTGGGCCTATATTGCCTCTAGTGTTATTTTGATTTGCTATGTATTTGAAAAAGCCCTTTCTATTATCCTTGACCTGACTTGCAAGGTTAAGTTCCAAGGAGGCCTTGGCTTTCCTAGTTGCCTCTCTACATCCTCTGACAATTGTCCTATATTCCTTCCAAGTGACCAGCCCCTCCTTCCGTGATCCATAGATTCTTTTTTTCCACTTGAGTTTGCCCAGCAGTTCCTTGTTTAACCATGTGTCTTACAATTAAACACTGGTTAATGATGTATTGTTCTGATGGCTGAGTCCCTGTGAACTTTTACCAGCTATAACAGGATCCAACAGATGCACCAACAGCATGCTGTTGCCCATTTAGTCTATTAAGGCAAACATTAGCTAGAGTGACAGTTTTTTTCTGGTTTTATGTTCTACCAGCGTTACAACCTCCTCCAGCAGAGGGAGTGTGGGTGTAGGAATGCACCCTTTTACAGGGTACAAGGATTATTCTGCTTAGTCTCATAAACTGCACAGTAACTCACATATTACTCCAAGATAAACACAGTGAAAACAGGGCAGTTTAGTTCCATCACAACCCTTCATTTACCATTCTCAGTCCAAGGCTGGGTGGAGGATTGAACTTGGTGAATTTACTACAAGTTGACTACAATTAATTTTGCACTTGTGGTATTTCAAAGTTAAAGAGAGAGCATTTTTTTTCCTCTTGTTTTGTTTGGTTTTAAAATAGTGCAGAGATTTGGCAGTAACAGCAAACAATCCTGGTACTTTCTCAAGGCATATTCCAGTGAGGTACGTGACTTCAGTAGTTTTCCACCTCTGGGTTTCTGTCCATCAACTTCTCTTGAACATTTCTGGCTCTATGTTAGCATCTCTCAAGTAGTGCAAGAAGCAACATACACTGTCCTCAGCAGTGGTATTAAGCTACGTATTTCTTGTAACTTTGTAGTAAAGATGTAAATACTAATTTCAGTCCCAGCTCAGTGCTGCATTGCCTGTGACACTTACTTTTGGCACTTACTAACTTAAGCTTCAGACTTGTTATACACATATTCAAATTTAATGACTATCCTAACATTAACACAATTACACCCTAAAACCTAACACAATATTAGCTAAGTCCTTTTTTTAATAAAACAAACTGATATGAATTATAAAGAAGCTAAGGTTACTCTTCTTCTGGTGCTGTTACCTTAAGTTGTCTCAGTGTTAAAAAAAAAAAATTTAAAAATTGCCTTGAAAAGTGTAACAACCATTTCCTAGGAGAGTACGGTGGCTGGCAAGTAAAGGCAGCTCTCCTGTACCAGCCTCCTCCTAAACTCTCATCTGTGCTGTACCTCCAGGACTTTCGTTGTCTCTGCATTTAAAAACACATTACTCAGCTGCAGCAAAGAAACATTTCTAATATAAACTTTTGCTTACTTTGCCTGCTGTGCTCATGTTGGCTGGTGTGTCTGTTTCAAATCTTGCACCGAGAATTCAGTCAGCTGCAAAGCAGTCAGGTTGCTGATACCACAAGTCCAGTCCAATACACTGGAAGCTGGTCTCGTGAAGTGCTCCTGCAAGGGCTCTGCTCTGACCTTTTCACCAAGCCTCCCAGCTCAGAGTCCCACCCCTTAATCAGCCAGAGCACTAGAACAAAAATCAGCCTCCCATCTGCTGAAACTTCACTCTAAAGAGGAAGTTTCAACAGTGCTTCTGTCTTCCTGATTCACAAGCTTCCCTCCCCCCACACCTCCTGCCCTTTTTTGCATCCCGCCTCTGGTTGCCCTCAACCTCACGGGAAGAAAGCAAAAGCCCTGTCTGGAAGATGTCCCCTCTTTCCACCTCCCTGGGAGGATGCCCTCCAAACCCACTGCTCTCCCTGGCACTGTAGGTGCAAGAGAAAAGGGAAGAGTTGTTCTTAATTCACAGTGGCAGGGATGCAGTGAGAACATGAAGGTTTTGCTGAATTACTTTGGTGACACTCATAGAATCATAGAATCACTCCAGTTGGAAAAGACCTTCAAGATCATTGAGCTCAACCATCAATCCAGGAATGCCAAGTCCACCACTAAACCAGGTCCCCAAGGGCCACATCCAAACATTTTTTGAATACCTCCAGGGACAGTGATTCCCCCACTTCCCTGGGCAGCCTGTTCTAATGCCTGACCACCCTTGCTGTAAAAAAATTTTTCCAAATATCCAGCCTGAACTCCCCCTGGTGCAACTTGAGGCCATTCCCTCTTGTCCTATTGCTTGTCACTTGGGAGAAGAGACCAACACCCCTTGCTCCAACCTCCTTTCATGAGAGCCCAGCTGTTATACTATAGCATGTGCAAGCTGCCTAAGAAACACACACTGTCCGCCTGTTGCGGTACCTGCTCCTCTGATTCCTTAATTTTACAATCGGGTTACTCATTAATCTGCTATAATGGCTTTCAGTGAACAGTGACCAAGGACAATGTGTTGATGGTGCTGATGGGAAAACAAAAATCAATAAATCATCAAGTGTTTCAAGAGGATGCACGTTTCTTACCACATGCAGCAACCTGCCCGATTTGCAAGTAATTGCCTGGCTTATCGGTTCCATCAACACCTGCAAACACAGGCCCCATCACTGCTCATGTGCCTACATACTCACCCTCTCCTGGCATGATGTCCTGATGCAAGAGGTTGAGTGGAGGCCAGCACTGCATGGCTTTGCTGTGGATTTCAAGCCTCATCTAGTGTCCAATTATTCCCAGCATTTTGAAATCAAGATTTTTTCCTCAGAAACAAGCAAAAGGTGCAGTTAAGATTGGTAGTGTAACACAAAATGTCAACACATAAATTATGTATATAAAAACCCCTCTAAATTCTTCCCTCAGGCCATGTGTTGAAAACACGATCTGTGTACTCTGCATTGAAATACAGCCAAAACAATGTGACTTAGCTCCCTGTAACATGCTGACAGTTCCACAAAGCCTCAGGAGGCAAGACCTAGTGGCTTTCACTTCTAGAAAACTTCTGGAAAATTTCTATTCCAGTCTATTCCTTGACAGTTATTTTTCTCCTTTCCTCCCTTCTTCTGAAGTTCTCATGCCTTTTTTCTTATCAGTCTCTCCTCTGATCCCTTTATGTTTTCTTTCCCCTCATTTCTTTACTTTTATTCACATTAATTCCATGAAATGTTTTTTTCAGGGAATGGAGCTGAGGTTGCCTGAGAACCATCTCTTTTGGCCAGAGTGGGTACCTCCCGCTGGGAACACTGGGCAGTGGATCTTGTCTGCAGCCGGCACAGGGGTAGGTGGCATGGTCTTTGGGGAGAAGGTAGAAAGAAAAAGGACTGTACATGGTGCCAGTGAAACAGGAGCTGACTTGTGTAACCGTGTTGAATAAGCTCCTCTATTTGCATTGCTCTGCCAGATTGCTCAAGACATCCAGAGTGGGGCCCAGGCTCAAGCTGTACAGTGTCCCTGGCATGCAGGGAAACTACAGTACCGCCCCTTTACAACTTGCTCTCTCAGTCCCTCAGGCTCAACGCTTTGCTCTGATACTTGCCAGAAAATACTTAACTGATCCCTATATCCCATCTGCTCCCATTTTAGGGCAGTTCACTATGGAGAGAATTTATCTTTATGCTTATCTATGTATTTTATTCCTTCTTACGCAAGTAAAATATGATACGTAATTCCTTTATCAGATTTTTATCTCACTTTGTCCAACTGAACATGTGGCACTAATATTCTCTTGCTAGTGATTTATTAACCTCGGGAGATGCCAATGAAATGTAGTGACAGAGGCAGAAGGCAAAGGACATGTTCTTCTGCACAGAACTGGACCCAATTTAACAGCAGAATACTATAATCACAGCTCAAGTGACTTAACTTTTTACAGTAAAAAGCTTGTAAGGACAGTTATGCATCACAGTTTTTAGCGGCAACTATACATTCTGCCCTAAAAATTATAAAATGTGTATTAGCTTTAGCTAACACTTCAGCATTTTTAAAAATAGGTTACGTTTTCCTTCATCGACACTGCTAATATTTATTTTTGAGCTTACCAAGATACATGCATGTTTCTCTTCAGACAGTGCTTTAGCTATTAAAATATAAATAACAAAATACAGTTTTAGCCTTCTGGAGGATTCTAAGTTGAAAATTCAGCATTTCCTCCTACTGTGTGATAGCAATTTCCAAGTTATTCTTTTATGAGTAACTTCCTACTCTTCATAAGCACAAAACTCCGTAAGCACAAAAGATTCAGGTCTGGGCTCCATGGGTTAGTGATAGACAGAAAAACAGTGCAACATCTCTGAAGTCCCACCCTACACAGTACAGAAGCCTTGAGTGCTCAACTCCTTGGTATTTTTCTATCTGCACATTTAAGGATGTCCAAAAGATTAGGTACATGAAACACTGCATGTGCTCATTGGTATGAAACGCAGAGATAAAATGAAGCAGCAGGAAAGATTCAGAGCTAGCTTTCAGGACGTGTGAAATTAAACCTATTCAAACAGCCTAGGGACCATATCTGAAGATTACACAAATGTGCATGACAAGTCAGTGGAGCTGAATTAAGAAAGCACGGGATGATGACATCCAGCTTTGTGAGAACATACACAAAGATTTCCAAAAATAAACATCAACACTTTCCCAAACACACAGTCAACTGCTCCTGGAACAATGCCTAATTCATTTTAGCAAGCTAAAGAACAAAAGCCAAAGGTGGAAGCAGTCTCCAGTTCTGAAAGTTTGTGGGTTTAAAGCAAGTAAGAAAAGAATTTCAAGAGGAAATTAATATCTAAGGAGAGTACTGAATCAAGCACCAACACCCCTTTTTTAAATAATGCCTTTTAGGTCTCTAGCCAAGTGGCAAACAAGAAGAACAAACAACATCTTACACAAATTGAAGTAAAAGTGGAGCAAAAGGGAATCAGTAAGAATCAACAATTTTATTATTTACTGGCTTTAGGAGTGTCAGCAGTAGATCCTGTAGTTCCAACTAACAGAGCCTAACAAATCTTCCTGTGGAATAAATGGATAAAAACAGTGCAGTGCACCTATAATCTTCATGTGTGATTACCTAATGAGCTGCATGCTGGATCTACAACACATTCAGAGCAATAAAAAGTTCTGTTTAAATCAAAGAAATGCTGGAACTCTTCAAACTTCTCCACCCTTACCCTCAAGCTCTAAGGATTTTAGGAATGCCACCTTGAAGATCCATTTTACAAACAGGTAAATGCATTGTTAATTCACGCAAGCCACCTAAATCTGTCCAGTGCACAGCAGAATCTTCCCCTAGAAGTTCTGCAACAGTGCTTGCACCTTGCTGACTCAAAACAGATTAACCTCCAAATGTGTTTTTACAGCCACCTACATCATTGCAAAGTGAGCATCAGCAGTGTGACGGTGCCCATAAAACAATACATGGTTACACTGTAATCCATCTATTGATTTTCAGATAACTATGCATTTAAATAGTTGACCTTTCTCAAAGCTTCCAACAGGAAAGCTTGGGTTATTAAGCAGTTCCAGAAAAGGGACTGATGTCGATAGGTAACAATACTTCAAAAGCAAGCTCAGTAGTCCAGATTTCAGTTGCTGTTTGATCCAAAGTTGAAATAAATCTGGAATGCTCTGCTATATCTGCCCCTATCTTCCTCAGCTTCTGGGTTCTAGCTAGGTGCAAGCAGTAATGTACCTTTAAAACTTAATTTTCCAGCTCAGTTTTACACTTAGAATCATAGAATTATAGAATCATCAAGGTCAGAAGAGAACTTCAAGATCATCCAGTCCAACCACCTACCTACAATCACCACTAAACCATATCACCCAGTGCCACATCCAGATGCCTCTTGAACACCTCCAGGGACGGTGACTCCACCACCTCCCTGGGCAACCTATTCCAACACCCAGTCACCCTGACAGTGAAAAAATTTTTCCTAATGTCCAATCTGAATCTCCCCTGCTGCAATGTAAAGCCATTTCCTCTTCTCCTTTCACTATGGACACGGCAGAAGAGACTGACCCCAGCCTCACTACAACCTCCTTTAGGTAGTTGTAGAGAGCGATGAGGTCCCCCCTGAGCCTCCTCTTCTCCAGACTGAACAACCCCAGCTCCTTCAGTCGTTCCACATAAGACATGTTTTCCAGTCCCTTCACCACTTCTACAGAACATTTTAGCTGTTTTCTTATACAGATAGGCAGTGCATAAATTCACGGTTTTTATATTCCACACATCCAAACCCCCAAATCTAGTTTGGAGTTTTCCCTAGGTATCCACCTAGCTTTCTTTCCCCGAGACTTAGGCTTTTGAAAATAGGACTTCACATTGAGCTCAGACTACTGGAGGGTGGTCCAAGGTAAGGACGGTATAGATAACTGATGTGAAGAGATAGATAAGTTTCAAGAGTAACTTAAGATCCTCCATTATGTCTAAACGGGTGAACCCAGGCACAATTTCAATCTCTCTTCTCATTTTCAACCTCAATTAACATTTGCAAAATGTTTTTCAGAAGGCAACACAATACATGTCCAAAGGAGCTATTCCTTTTAAAATTAAAAATAATCTTTGTAATTTTATAGAATGACAGTAGAAGAAATATGTGTCAGCTCTGGGACAAGGAAAGTGTGAAAAGGCAAAGTGTCAGAATTACTGGTAGATTCTGATACCTTAATAATACATCATCCTTTCGCCTTTCACTGAAGTTGACAGGCTGAGCTGAACGAGGGAATTGTACAGCATCCAAACCTCACAGAACACACAACTTTGGCAAGTAACATTACTGCCTGCCACCTGACTCCATCCATTCTCCTTTTCTCCTTTTAGATACGTCATCTTCTCTTTAACGTTTAACACAATATGAATTGTTGTCTTGCAGCATCAGCAGTAGTACCTCTCTATCGGCATCCTACTCACATAATTAAGATTGAATTTTCCAGTTGATGAATCTATTCATTTGCTTTGTAAAAACCAAAAGTTTTCCCAAATGATCCATTTCATCAATTTACCAAAGAAAGTTAATCTCCTTGTATTGCATCTCAGGAAAACACTGTTCCAGAACCCCATTTTCATTTTCCGTATTTGGATAAAGACAATACCGCACTGTGAGATCTTAATGGCAGCTCCTTTTTAAGGAGTCCAGCTGGCTATTTGCTTAAGTTGCTTTTATAGCAACTACTTGTAAATCACAGAATCACACAATCGATTGAGTTGGAAGAGACCTTAAAGGTCATCTGGTCCAACTCCCCTGCTATGCCCAGGGACATCCCCCACTAGACCAGGTTGCTCAGGGCCCCATCCAACCTGGTCTTGAACATCTCCAGGGATGGGTAACCCAACAACTCTCTGGGCAACCTGTTCCAGTGTTTCACCTAACTCATGGTGAAAAACTTCTTCCTTACGTCTAACCTAAATCTGCCCTCCTTCAGTTTAAAACCATCATCCCTTGTCCTATCACAACAGGCTCTGCTGAAAAGCCTGTCCCCATCCTTCTTATAGGCCCCCTTTAGGTATAGAAAGGTTGCAATGAGGTCTCCTCAGAGCCTTCTCTTCTCCAGGATGTATGACACCAACTCTCTCAGCCTTTCCTCATAGGACAGGTGTTCCAGGCCTCTGGTCATTTTTGTGGTCCTTCTCTGGACTCGTTGCAACAGGTCCATGTCCTTGCTGTGCTGAGGGCTCCAGAGCTGGATGCAGTACTCCAGGAGGGGTCTTATCAGAGCAGAGTAGAGGGGCAGAATCACCTCCCTCGACCTGTGGGTCACAGTTCTTTTGATGCAGCCCAGGGTATGGTTGGTCTTCTGGGCTGCAAAGGCACATTGCTGGCTCATGTCCAGCCTTTTGTCTACCAGTATCCCCAAGTCCTCCTCAGCAGGGCTGTTTTCAATCCCTTGGTCCCCCAGCTGGTATTGATACCAAGGGTTGCCCCAACCTAAGTGCAGGACCTTGCACTTCTCCTTGTTGAACCTCATGAGGTTCCCCTGGGGCCACTTCTCAAGCTTGTCTAGGACCCTCTGGATGGCATCTCGTCCTTCAGGTGTGTCAACCGCACCGCTCAGCTTGGTGTCATCTGTGAACTTGCTGAGGGTGCACTCGAGCCCACTGTCTATGTCATCAATGAAGAGATTGAACAGTACTGGCCCCAGTATGGAGCCCTGGGGGACACCACTTGTTACTGGTGCCCATCGAGACATAGAGCAATTGACAACCACTCTCTGGATGTGACTATCCAACCAATTCCTCACCCATTGAGCAGTCCACCCATCAAGTCCATATCTCTCTAGCTTAGAGAGAAGGGTGTCTTGGGGGACTGTGTCAAAGGCCTTACAGAAGTCCAGATAGATGACATCTGTAGCCCTCCACAGATGTAGTTACTCCATCATAGAAGGCCACTAGCTTGGTCAGGCAGGACTTGCCCTTGGTGAAGCCGTGCTGACTGTCTCAAATCACCTCCCTGTCCTCCATGTGTCTTCTCCCATTTTTTGCTTTTCTCCAACTTCCTGTGGAAAATGCCATATATTCCCACTTCTGGTGAGTACAAAAAGAACGCACCCCATTTTACTGTAAAAGACCTTAAAATCACAATGAGAAACTTAACTCAAACTTATTGTTGACCTCAGAGCCAAAGTTTTTAACCTTCTCTTTGTTCCCAAGATGGCTTGCAAAATCAACCCAGTTCACTGGGAGCCAGGTGGTGCGGAGGGCTGTGCTTCAGATCCCACAGTCAGCGGCACAGCAGGACCCGGACAGCAGCTTGGGTGAGGAAGTGGCAGCAGGAACCATAGAGGTCTGGGCAGCCGGGGGTGACAGGGCCCAAGCATGTGGGGACATCACGGAGGAGGAGTTTGGAGATTATGGAGACAAAGAGCTGTCCCAAGGGAATGATGTATCCAAGTACAGCATCTGGGACAGGCCCTCCTTGAGGACCTCCTCGCTGGCCCCCAGGAGGGACCCAGCTCACCCAGCAGGATGGGCACAGAGGTGGCAGGAGAAGAGGCTGGTGACCTGCAGAGCATGTCTCCTGTCGCAGCAGGCTCTGTCACAGCCCATCGTGCCCCAGCAGCAGATGAGGAAGGAGCCACAGCGGCTCCTCCCTTGGCTCAGGACCATCAGCACCAGGTGAGCTGGGTGCACATGGCTGGCCCCAGGCATCCTGAGGGGCCGGAGCCAGGCCCAGCACCTGGGCTGTGTGCGTCAGGGAGATGCCTGGTGCTCTCCATGCCATCCCGCTGACATCTCCTCCATCCCCTGACTGTGCTCTCGCTGTCCCTGTGCAGGTGCCCTCCGAGCAGAGAGGTGATGCACAGCCTCCCTCCGGCTGCAGGGACATGCCTGAGGGTGACCTAGGTACATCCCTGAGCCCAGCGCTGCCCCAGCGAGGGCAGCCTGGCCCAGCCACCCTGGTGAGCGGCCCCAGGCCCCCTGGCAGCACTGCCTGCCCCTGCCAGCCAGGAGCTTGCCCGGTGCCTGGCCAGGCCCTCACCTACAGCTCTCCTTCCTCCTCAGGCATCGTTGCATTCCCGCACACCCTGGCTCCAAGTCGATGGCCCTCCTTTTTCAGGAGGGAGCTGAGGGCTCTGCGCAGGGCTTTCAGCTTCTCCTGTGTGATGGGGCAGCAAGAGGAGAAGAGCTCCCCTGCCAGCACCAGGCATGTCCCCAGAGGTGGCCACTGCCCCTGAGTCCACCCAGCATCCAGAGAGAGCGGCACAGGGAGGCACAGAGCGACAGGGACATGAATGGCAGCCTAGGCATTCGGCTGCCCAGAGGACATCATGCTGCCAGCCATCGCTTGGCCCTCAAAGCTTTCTGCACTCAGTAAAAGTCCACAGTTTACCCCCAGTGCTCATCTGTGCTTGGTCTCTCTCCACGAGCCCATCCAGCCTTAGATACTCCCAGAGCAGCTCTGGGCAGGTACCCAGGGAAGGGGAGAAACAGAGCAAGCACATATAATGCTCTCTACTCCCACCGGCACAACCTTAAACCCTCTACAGCTTTTACTTGCTCAGCCTCTGAGCTAGAATTGCTTTCTGTCCATTCTGTAACCCTCAATGGGTTTGTTCCATCTCCCCTGCCCTCTCTGTCCTTTCAGGTATATTTTAAAACCTCTCCAACACTTCGCAAACGTCTATTGCAGACGTGTGGTTCTCAGTTGCCAGCTGGGCCCAAACCATGCCAAAACACCACTTCAACTGTTAAAAAATGGCTTCAAATATGAACGAAGTCCGTTTAAAGATAATTTCGAAATCACCCCTTTAAAACATTCAATTGGGATCCTGCATCATTGTTATTAAATGCTTTCTGGTAGCTCATTAAGATCTCCCTGTCTCTTCATCTCCTTCTTGTTCCTGGTCCTCCAAACCATGAGTTTGCATCTTCTGCTGCTTCTGTGTGAACACACCAATAAGGTGCCAGCGCAACAGCCATGAGCTCAGCCATGAGGAACCTAAAAAACACAAAGAAAGCTCCGTTAAATTAATATTACACATGACAATAAATGGCATGCTCAGCTCTTTCAGCTTTATTGTCAAATCACAGAATACTGGGTTGGAAGGGACCTCAAGGATCATCTGGTCCAACTTTGCTTGGCCAAAAAAGAAACTGGTTAGCAAGAAACTGGTTCTTGCAGGAATAACATGGAGATGAGCACAGTGCCCAGGTGTCTGTGGGATTCAAGATCTTTCTGTCTTCCTAGTGTACAATCACACAAAGCTGCAGATCATCGTCAGCATGGTTGAGATGTGGACCAGTACAGAGCAGATGATGATGACCCAGTCTGGCCTGGACGCTGCAGGTTTTTGCCATGTGGTGTCAGAGGGATGCTGTCGGTCGCATTAATTACAACCATAACCAATTATTGCTAGAAGAGTCCTGTGTTTTAATCACTTAGCTCATGCACTGCAAGGTAAAGAGGGAGCAAGAACATTTTAATCTCTTTCTTCTTCTAGTTTTTACCTATATACTCTGGTAAGACTTTTGCCCTGGTGATATCTCATGGAAAAAATGTAACAGCCTAATCAGTCCATGCACTAATCATCACATTTTTGCCATGTGCAGTGATACAAGAATTCACTTTTCCCTTTCACTGTCCTCTTTTATATTTTGCCACACGTGTACACACACAGTGTACAGTTTATTTCCAATTTTGATACAGTTGTCTGGAACAGAATTATTTTAATCTTGTTTTCATCTTTTACTAATTTTTTATTGATACAAGCTACTCATTTTCAGATATAATATAGATAATATATAATAATTCATTTTTCTATGGTTTACAACTCAATATTGCAATTAAACCTTTTCTGCTCAGCTGAGGGAGTTAGATCACAAACTGCAACATGGTTAATCACTTATTTCACTCATTCGCTTTTGAAGACCTGGCTCCTTGTTTGTTTTGTGTGTTCCTTTTTCCTTTATTTTCAGGGAAAGAAACCTTCTGTATAGTAAAATACATGGCTCAAAATGTATTGACTATTGATTTTTTCAAATTCAACATATTATATTGCCAAAGAGAATTAATGAATCATAGAATGGTTTTGGTTGGAAGGGACCTTAAAGCTCATCCAGTGCCATCCCCTGCCATAAGCAAGCACACCTCTCACCAGATCAGGTTGCTTCAAGCCCCATCCAACCTGGCTTTGAACACTGACAGAGAGGGGCAGCCACAGCTTCCCTGGGCAACCTGTGCCAGTGTCTCCCCACTCTCACAGCAAATAATTTCTTCCTCACATGCAATCTCAATCTCCCCTCTGTCAGTTTGAACCCATTCCCCCTCATCCCATCATTCCATGCCCTTGTCAAAAGTCCCTCTCCAGCTTTCCCTGGAGGCCCTTCAAACACTGAAAGGTGCTCTAAGGTCTTCTGCCCCTGGAGGCAGCATCTCCTCTGGGTGACCGTGGCAGCTCTGTGGCAGAGGATGCCCAAGATGTCCACAGATGAGAAGGCAAAGGCACGCTGCCAGCCCAAGGGGATGCTGAGCCAGTGGAAGAGGCGCCAGGTGAGGGACGGCACAGGAGGCAGAGGTTGGTGGTGGGACCACACCACACGGAGCTGCCTCGAGGCTGGGGCCGGGCTTGCCAGCACTGTGGGGGCCACTGTGCTGAGGCAGCCGCCTCCATCCCATCCTCCTCCTCCTGCTGGCAGGTGGGCCCCAGGCAGCCCCGGGCAGTGCTGCAGGGCAGCCAGGGCCAGGCCTCGTCCTGCCATTGGGACAGGCTGGGGCTGCCACGGCTGCCCTGCCCAGAGAGCTCGTAGGGCGCCGGGAGCCGCTGCACAAGGGCGGGGAGCCCGAGGGAGATGGGGCCCAATGTGTGCCCAGGCCCATGAGCTGCCGAGGGAGGTGGGAGCTGCCGGAGGGGCAAACAGAGCCCCTGTGCTGTGCCCAGCAGGCTGCCTGGCCATGGCGGGGGTGCTCCGGGCGATGGCTGTGGGCTGTGGGGGGCTCAGTGCTCTCCCCAGCCGGCTCTGGGAGCAGTGCAGCAGCCGCTGATGGGGCTGAGCATTGCCCCGGGGGCTGGCAGGGGAGCATGGCCGCAGGAGCTCTGCCAGCCGGGGTGCAGGGACAAGGGCCACACTCACGCAGCCTCTCCTGGCCTTCTCTTGCAGCCGGACAGCCTGGAGCGCAGGGTGGCACTGCCCCACATCGGGGTGACACAGGACACAGCCCCTCAGCCAGCCTTGCTGCCCTTCCCCGGGCAGCGGCACCCGGGCACACACCTGCAGCTCAGCCCCCAGCAGCTGCCAGCACCTCCTGCCAGCTGCCCCCTGTGCTACCAGCACCCCCTGCATCTCCTGCCAGGGGCTGGGAAATGCCCAGCAGCGCTGCAGCCAGCATCCACCGACAGCTTGTCCCCTCTGCTTGGGGCATCTGCGGTGATGGGGGCACAGCCATGAGGGCAGAGAGCTGGTTTGCTGCCCCACACAGCTCCGCAGCCCCTGCCACAACTGTGAAGGGGACAGCCCTGTGCATCATCAGTGAGGTCCTCGGCAAGGCTGTCACCAGGAGCCAGGAGTGGCTGCAGAAGTTGGAGAGGAACTGCCTACTCTGCCTACCCTGGTTCAGCAAAGCCACCCTGCGATGGCAGCAGGATGGCCCGGAGGAGAGGCAGCTGCAGCAGCAGGAGGACCAGCTTGTCCTGTCTTCGGTGACTGGGACACAGCAGCAGAGGCAGAGAGCCCAGAACTGCCCCACAAAACCAACAAAACCCACCTGCTCTAGGTGAACCTGCTTTTGCAGGGAGGTTGGACTCGATGCTCTCCAGAGGTCCCTTCCAACCCCTACCATCCTGTGATTCTGTGATTCTGTAGCAAAACATTAAATGAGTAGCAGTCACTCACAGGTACAATGTCCTGAAACAGTTGCACCTGAAGACCACAAGCTAACAGACTGTTATAGGCCCCCAGTGGGACCAAAAGCACCAATTCTGGTCCACCCTCACAGGAAGGAAAAAGTCATCTCTGATATCTGTGCTTTATGGAATATGAGAGGTGGTAAAGAAATAAGAGCCTGTGAAACCAAGACACGCAAAATATCCACTGACTTAGTGTCTGAGTCCCCATAATAATGCTTGAAAACTTGGAGGATTTCTAAGGAGACCTGAAAAGTGTACTGGAGTTGCAATCTCGGTGTAGCAGGAATCTTATTTTTGTGGGCAAAGCACCATTGGAGACATCTCCAGCAACAACCAATGGCCACATCACTACATAGATTCCTAGATTTTCTTCCTGTTACTATATTCAAACAGCAATTGCATAACTACGTTTAAGATCCTTACTGGTCAATGCCTGAAAATGCATTTTTATGTTTACTCATTTAACCCCATTAACCCTACTCGCTGATGACAATTTCACCTGTTGAAACTATCTAGCACTGCACTTGTACTCTAGAAAGAAAACGTCCCTAAAATCTTGTTGTCTTGGTTTAAGTAGCCAGGGCAAGCCACAACCCAGAGAACAGAATTTGCTCTTTGTTACTCCTTTTACCCTCCCGAGGGAAGATAAAAGGGGAATAAGGAATAGAGGCTTAAAGGTTGGAAGTTAAAACTAGAACAGATTTAATGAAATAGGGAGGGGGAGTAACAGGCAGGAAAGGAACAAAATACACAAGTATATACACAACCCGATTTTGATGATCACTGATATAAGTTCCCGAAAGTCCCTCACGGCAAAGCTGATGCAGGGAAAAGGGTCCAAAGCTCTTCCCAGCACCTGATGGATTCGGATCCTGCAGAGCACATGGTGAGCTGATGACAAAGGGAGGGTTCTTTCTCTCTCCAGGACATCTCCATGTGGCGATGAGAAGGAGAGCAGGAAGAAAGGGAGGAACTTCCCATTTTCCTGGCTTTTATAGAGTTTGGCAGGAAGTGGGAGGGAATATGGATTCCTCAGCTTTCCTCATCCCAGACCCCTTTTCACAAAGGGTCCTAAACTCCCCCCTGCCCCCTGTCCTGGGCCTTGCACTAATACCATAAAAATTTGCTTGTGTCCCCTCAAACTATAACACTTGTCCAAAAGTGTGAATTTTCTTGAACACAAAACCCCAAGGTCAGGTGATTTTATAGTCCTGTGCACAGCCCTTTTTTCTGTGTCCATGTGCAAATATTAATTCTCTACAGAAATCAGTTATTTCGGGTCATGAATACTTTTCTCATATTATAGAGGAAGAGTGCTAAAACCATAAAGGATGAACTGAAAGTACACAAGTTCTTGCCCCTGCTAATGACAGGCAAAAGACATGGCTGTGCTGCTGCCATGGTGGCACTCACTCAGAATTGTCAACAGGAGCAATTCTAGAGTGTCCCCGTGTCACAAGCCCTGTGCCTCCCAGTTGCTCAGCAGAGCAGACAAGCCAGGCTGTTGCTCACTCAGCTGAAGACCCCCATCCAAGCAAAGACGTGATTCCTTGCAGATCTCAAGCAGATTTCCTAGTCAATCTATGAACCTCAGTTCAACCACAACATGTGGAAGTATAACCGGCATTCCGCTCAGTCTAGATGCTCAGGAGGAAAGTACTGCTTCTCCAGGAACATTCCTCATACCAGGATGGTCTGTCACATACCAGGTAAGAGTTGTTGAGGGACCACACAGTTACCCTGGACAACTGCCCTGGCAAGCATGAAGAGAAATACGAGTATAATACAATCTTGTTCCAAAAGTACCCACTGCTCCCGTTTCCTGTTTCTGTCTAAGAAAAGCATTTACAAAAAATAAAAAACCATTACCTTAATTTCAATCCACTAAGCATCTTTACCTGTCCTCAGCAATGAATAATCTCAGGTTGGTAATGTAAAGGTTAGCAGCACTAAATTCTTTACAAGGTACAACTAAAACTGTTTCACCAAGACAACTGTCTGGGATTTCTTTTAAGCTAAAATAATTTTTTCAAGCTAAAATAATTTCCTTCTGTGCTGACAAGTGTACTGTAAGTGCTAGAGACAGGTTGTCACAGTTTTTGTCTCTATTTCACTCTTGCCTAAATAATTCTTGTACCTTTCCAGCAGCAACGTATTACACAATGCACTATTTAACGAGTAACCTGGTGCTCTAGTAACACCGTGCTGCTCTGCTGCATGCTAGATCTAGCTGTGATTACTCTGCATACACCTGGAAAGAATACAGTCAAAATTCCTGTGCTGCATCAGCAGAAAAAAATAACACTTTCAGGGATGGGTTTTTGCTTCAGAAGTGCAAAGTCATTTTTCTGGCAGTGGCTAAAAGAAAATTGCTGAGATACAGCCAGATTTACACTACAGATGGGTCATGGAGGAGTAAAGAATCTCTGACAAATTCTTTGGGGAAGTAGATATTGCATCAGGATTGGTACTGGTAGTTGATGAGTCTGTGATACAACTTTTGTAATAAGGTATGAAGGGCAATTCAGGACCAAATCAGTTCTGAATAAAACTGAATTTCTTGCATCTCAGAAGATGCAAGGAACAAAGGAACTTTGAACGAACAAAGCAAGACTCCTCCTTTCAGATTGACTACTCAGCGTATAAGGTACACAATTCTGTATGTCTGTGTGTGCATATATATACATATATATATATAATCCATCTAAAGCGAAAATACAGAACACATTAAAAAATCATGTATGTACGTGTGTGTATCTCTCTCTAGAATCTGGTAAAAAAGACAAGCTGACCACAGCCAGCAAAGTCTTACACGGCTTAGCCAGATCAATCACAGAATCATAGAATTCTTGTACTCTCAGCAGAGTAATGTTAACTGTAATTACTTTCTGCTTAATATTTGTCTTATGTCAAATACTACATAGAATCAAGGTTTTGAAAATCCTCATCAACTACTTAATAGCACTGCTTCTTTGCCATGTTAAATCCAGTTTGACTTACACTAATGATAAAAATAGCCGGTTGTTTATAAAATTCCTTTTACCCTGGTTAAGAAAGGAAGATCCTAGTTCTTCATTAATTGCTGTGACTCTCATTGAAAACCACAATATTTTTAAGAGAGTGGAAGAATTATACTTATGTCCAGGTCGGCTTTGCTACATGAGTGTACTTCACCCTACCTGGCCACTCTCCAGATTTTACCTGGAACATCATCACTATTTAGATTGTGGTTGATCACACCCTTCTCTGTAACAGACTGCTTATGGCCCTCTGCCATCTGTTCAAGTATGTCAAGTTTATTCAGTGTTTACACACCATTTCATAATCCCATATTATTACAAACAAATTTCAGATTTGATACCTCTGTTTTCCATTCTTCCAGCACAGGCTCTCCTTGGAGATCACCTACTAAGTTAACTGCACTTGATTACTGTAGTAAAGACTGTATCCTTTTATTTTTTTGCCCAGGATTAAACAATGCTCCAGTCTGTGTTGTAAGAAACAGCTTTTCAAGAGAACACCCATCTGCTGGCAACACAGTCATCCCTGAACAAGAAGATGATCAAGAACATGTGCTAACTGGGAACAC
Organism: Aegotheles bennettii; assembly: GCA_013398125.1. NCBI lineage: Eukaryota > Metazoa > Chordata > Aves > Caprimulgiformes > Aegothelidae > Aegotheles > Aegotheles bennettii. Next base: position 164,447 of record VZRW01011371.1, on the reverse strand, counting down.
TGCAAGCAACGCACGTGCCAACTACCTTCCAAAGCTCAAAGGTTTCATGGGAACGGAGCTAGATACTCCATGGTCTGTGACACGTAAGTAGTCAAACTACCAAACTGCCACGTTATACAGCAGCAGCAGAAAAGGAACCTGAGCTGTTAAAGGTGCAACTGAGTCTCAGCCAGGGTACTGTGTCATCACAGCTCAGGTCCAGGTAAAGGGAGCATAGAGCAATGAACACACATTTAAAAGGCAAGTATTTATTCCCTTCTATGTGTGCTAGTCACCACATCTTACAGGATTTGTCCTTGCTAATTACCCTTGCATCTTTATAGCTTTTAGAGATTATACACTGACTAGACATCTAATAATTTCACAATTATCAGCAATTATTCCATCTGTAGGCAACATTGTGCAGTTGTGGTTACACAGTGCCAGAAGCATACATCTATGAAATATGTTTTCCAGGATTCTCTTCAGCTTTGTTAGGCATCCCAGTAAATAATTGCATTAATATACTACCTGAAGTAGTAAAAGCAACAAAAAAGGAAGGAAACACACACCCTTAGAGATATCTAAAATACATTTTGTACATTTCTGTATTAAAAATGCCCTCCACTGCAACATAAGACTTATCTTATGGCCTTTATCTTTCACCTTGAGAAAACACTCTGTCTGTTAATTTCCAGAAGGATGTGCAGATGTTCCTGAAAGGATTCAAAATAACCCTACTTCATCTGAAAAGGTAAGAGGAAAAAAGATACAGTTATTTATCTTGGCACTCTCTCTCTCACTTCTCAACACTATGACCTGAATTGACAGTTTCAAACTGCTAGGAAGGATGTCACAAAACCAGAAAGAGGAATGTGAGGATCCCATGTGTAGAACAAGAGAGATTGGAAGGGAGATGGTATCAAGTAGGGTACCACTTTCAGCTCTGTAATGTCACTATGCTTTGCTAGTAAGAAAAACAGTCAAACACAATGAAGATGGGAATAAAATTCACTTTGTTTCGAACTGCTGAGCAAAAAATTCTCCCACTGTACAAGAAACAAGCCCAGGAAAAAGCCTTCTCCCCTCATAACACGAAGATTCTTCTGTCTACAGGAAATCAGGAGAGGGACTTTTTACAAGGACATGTAGCAACAGGACAAGGGGGAATGGTTTCAAACTAGTAGTACCGGTAGAGTTAGATTGGATATTAGGAGGAAATTCTTGACTGTGAGGGTGGTGAGATGCTGGCACAGGTTGCCCAGAGAAGCTGTGGCTGCTCCTCCCTGGAAGTGTTCTAGGCCAGGTTGGATTGGGCTTGGAGCAACTTGGTCTGGTGGGAGATGTCCCTGCCCATGGCAGAGGGGTTGGAACTGGATGCCCTTTAAGGTCCCTTCCAACTCAAACCATTCTGTGATTCTATGATTACTTACTGCCAACAGTTTCACTTTTGCTGACACTGTTTTGTAAAAGCAGCATGCTGGGGTTTAGATCCAACTTTGCAGCTGTATTCTTAAATTCCAGCAAAAGATTCTTTTTGCAATAACTCTTTAGTCTTGAGCTGCAGGTTATCTAATTACTAGTCTCCTCTATTGTGACTGTACGAGAGCTGAAGGCTAAGTTAGTATTCCATTACAGAAGGTATCACAAGGACTTGAGAAAAAAGGGAATGCAATGTTGCTGCACCGGTACTGGACAGCAGAGGGCATTACGAAGACGTTTTGCAGTAAAGATGCTAAAAATAACTACCTTTCTCTTAACTTTTCTATTTTAACTGAGGGGGTGAAGGTTTGTCTAAATGTTGCTCTTTGGTTTCTGAGCTGGGTATAGTAAAGACCATGCATTGTTTTTAATTTTCACTTATACATGCAGAACACAGTTCTTCAAATTCTGTTTACTGTGGTTTGGCTGCAAAGTACGCAATGGCCAGGCACCGCCATATACCTACACTCAGTAAACTACTGTTTCTTAATAGCTGCTAGTCGCATTTTGCTTTCCCTCTGCACTTAAAACCAGAATGTTCTGTCAATCACATCTTGATTCCTGGGCTTTTAATAAACCGGTGAAGCCTGTGCACAGAGAAATGTAGTAGCTCAGCAGCAAACTACAAACCCATGATGGAAAAGCAAACAGCCTATAAAGGTTCAGATTTAATCTCGCCCTCATCTGATTTCCATCCGCAGCTATCCAGTGTCACTTTCATTCTCATACCAAAATCCAGGTCTTTTTGAAACACACAGATATTCCAAAAAGATATTTCAAAGCAAAATACAGTGAGCAATTCTACACATTTTCTTCAGCAAAAAGGAAAAATCCAATGTTACACATTATGCCACGGATATCTGTTATTATTCTTGGAGACTGTATACTAGAAGCTGTAACAACTAACTTATGCAATTAACCTATAGGTGGTCGTATTCAACCAAATAACAGTTTTAGATGTGTCTTCTGCTGCATACCCTTGCTGGGGACTGGTTTTAGCCATATACTTCACAATGCCTTTAATTGCTGCTTAAAGAAGTCAAGCCATTCCTTTACACATCGTTTTCTATTTTGGAAAAGAATAGACATGGAATCCATGCCATGCCTCTCACCCAGCCTTCCTCTCCATTTGCCAACTTGCACTGTGGTCCTTGCATCCAGGAGAACGTGAGCCACCTGGATCGGGGAATAAAGGTAAGACATGAGTGCAACAGTATCTGGTTTCCTATGGTGTTGCACATTTTTATTTCTCTTGAGGATGGTGTGAGAATATTGGTCAGATTTCCCCCCCCTCCCTCGGTGCAGAGTCTACTGACATTTGTATTCAGCATTTACTCTTGAGTTGCTTTCACCTAACTGAAAGTTGCTGTTGGCAATCACTGGACGAGCAACGTAGCTGGCACATGGGCTAAAACTTGTTCTCTAAAAAACAGCCTGCAAACATTACATTATAGCAAGGGGCTTATGTACAGGCACTCTCTCAACATCACCTTTTGCAGACTGGTGTCCTTAGCTCACACTGCTGCACACCATGGCAAAATTGATGGGACATTTTAGGCTAGGCAATTCGCACAGCTGTAAAACTCCATGCTCACACAGCCAGAGCTAAACTAAAACACATGCAAAAACTGTCGTAAGGCAGCTTCTCTTCCTTCATGGTAACTATCCTGTACATCTTCCAGGTGCTGCAAAATCTCAGCAAAATTTTGCAGACAGATTCGCTTACCGAGATCCAAAAATGGTTCGCAAGGGCAAGTAAAAAAGGTAACAAACGTATGTATCTGCATCCCCTCCTGAAAAGCACGTGCTCTTGCACGTCCACATAAAACCATGAAATTCTCATAGACCTGAACTGAATGGGGTTGCTGAGGTGGAAGGAATATAATCCAGTGAAGTGTGCTTGGCCCAGCTGCGGCTGTACTGAGCAGTAAGGAGTACATGGAAATGAGTCACTCAGACCTCAGTGCACTCAGGTTTAGTGGAAAAATGTGCTCTCCCAGTGGAGTTCTGGACTATTGTGGCCTGGGGGAAGGCAGAAAGCAAATGAAATGCATCTCTCTTATGTCCTTAAGCTCTTCGAAAATGAGTTAACGGAACTCCTGAATTCACCCCTAAACATCTGGATGTCAGCAAGTGGGAACTTTAATTAAATTTCTGCTACCTTGACATTTCAGAGAAAGACTTTGTGTGCAGTCTGATTTACTCAGAACAGACTGAAAAAGGCATGCTGAACTCTAAGGATGGTACAGCAGAGAACATGAATATCCAGAGTCTGTTAAACTCTCTCCCTCTTCCTCAGAGAGGTCCAGAAGGGGAAAGGAACCAGTCCAGGTAAAATCTGCAGTGAGGTCACTAGGATTAAGGATAAGCTAAACCTCATAACTGGAAATTTTGTTTTCTCCTTCCATTAAAAATGCAATTTTGTGATTGATCATGCACAGCTTGAATCAAAAATGCTCCTAACTACAAACAACCCGATGGCCTTTGATACAAAGTTATTACAGGAACAGCACAATGTTTAAGGGGCACTTGAAACCCCTTCAAGAAAAACTTCCTGTATATTGCAGTTTATAACATTTGTAAAGTTAGACATTCTTTCTTTTTCACTCAGGTCTTCAGCTAAAGAATCAGTGGCAAGTCAAAACATGAAACAGGGTAAGTAATGGAAATAATAAACATTAAGACACCACATGTCTAGGATGCTACTCACCAAACACCACAGATACAATGAATGTTCAGAAACGCTTAACTTTTGTCTTCGCAGCAGAACCCAAATTCAGTGGCAATGAGAAATGACATCTAAAGCCTGAATTTAAATTCTCTAAGAGCTAGATACCCAAGACCCTCTATTCTTGCTGACACTCTGTTTGTTTTTATGACATTTATGCAAGTCTTCTCCCAAATGGTGCAACTCAGAAATACAGCCAGGTATTACAAATACAGGCAAGGGGATGAAGGGATTGAGAACAGCCCTGCAGAGAAGGACTTGGGGGTAGAGGTGGATGAAAAATTGGACATGAGCTGTCAATGTGTGCTCGCAGCCCAGAATGCCAACCATATCCTGGGGTGCACAAAAAGAAGTGTGGCCAGCAGGTTGAGGAAGGTGATTCTCACCCTCTACTCCACTCTGGTGAGACCCCACCTGGAGTACTGTGTCCAGTTCTGGAGTCCTCAGTACAGGAAAGACATGCATCTGTTGGAGTGGGTCCAGAGGAGGCCACAAAGATAACCAGACGGGTGGAACACTTCTCCTATGAGGGCAGGCTGAGAGAGTTGGGGTTGTTCAGCCTGGAGGAGAGAAGGGTCCAGGGAGACCTTAGAGCAGCCTTTCAATACTTAAAGGGGGCCTATAAGAAAAATGGAGACAAACTTTTTAGCAGGGCCTGTAGTGATAGGACAGGGGGTAATGGTTTTAAACTAAAAGAGAGTAGATTCAGACTAGATGTAAGAAATCTTTTACAATGAGGGTGCTGAAACATTGGAAGACGCTGTCCAGAGAGGTGGTAGATGCCCTATCCCTGGAAACATTCAAGGTCAGGTTGGACAGGGCTCTAAGCAGCCCGATCTAGTTAAAGATGTCTCTGCTTACTGCAGGGGGGTAGACTAGATGACCTTTAAAGGTCCCTTCCAACCCAGACTATTCTATGATTCAATAGCAGCAAGAGGTACTGACTTCATCTGTTCCCTAAAATTTGCTCTGGTAAGTTATACACAAGCTGAAACTCCTTCTGTCAATGAACTTAGGGAGTTGCCCTCATCTAACTCATCTCCCTTGCTCTGCAGGCTAAATGAGGCTTTCTCAGACTTTTTCAGATACCACAGCCCACTTTTGCATCCTCTACCCAGTCAGAGCAAGCCAATAATACTGGTACTCCCAAGAAACACCACTGTCACCCCTTTGTGTCCCTTCTGAAGCACACAGAGGCAACACAAGTCAGTCCCAGAGTATGTTATCATTTTAACAAAGCCATTCATGCCAGCTCTAATGCTGCCAGCATTTCCTATTGTTTGTAACTCTACTGGAGGAGTGGGTGAAGAGTAATCTTATGGAAGAAGAAGAAGAAAAAAGAAACCTCCAAAGCAACAATATCTCCTTTTCAAAGTGGTGTCCAGGGAGGCTTCTTTGCTGAAGAGTAGATGTGCCTCTACACTCTCAGCTGCACATGGAACAAAACCAAACCAGTGTAACATAATGCTGAGCCTAGCCTGATAATATACAGCTTGCTTTTTCAAATTTCTTTCCAGAAAGGGAGAAAGAATGTCTTTTGCTCTTCAACGCTGAGAAACAGAGGTCCAGCACAAGCAGATACACTGTTCCCAAGGAAGTGAGAGCGCAACTGAGAAAGTGATATGGAAACAAGAGGTCATCCCACCTTCACACTCGATCGGAAGTCTCACCCGTGCCACAGCCACCCCCAACATCAGATATCCCCTTCCCAGTGGAAGCCCCCCTGTTCAGAGCCACTGAAGTGTCTCCCAGTCACCTTCACATATGGAAATACATAATCTTAGCACTTATATTATAAAGATATCTGTTCATACTCCTTGGCAAAATACATTTATGCTCATTATATTTAGTCCTCAAGTGATTCAACGAAACCATGCTGCATATGTACATGAGAAGTGAGCTAAATGATGAAAAAAAGGACAGAGGGAACACCTTTTGCATCAGATTCATCTTTTTGTATGACTCAGCCAGGCCTGCACAAAGAGCTCCTGTGTGCAGCTTTGACTCTACAGTCACAGACACACTGGGGTAAGAAGAGGGGCACACACACATTATCTACAGAGATGCACATCAAGCCCTAGGCACTGAGGAAAAAAAAACACCCTGGATTTTCAAAATCTGGCCTGCAGAATGACTGCAGATGTCTGCCTCACAGCCAGCTAGAATTTGCTTCCATAGCTTTCATTGTTAGCAGAGAAGCATTCAAAATTGTAGTATCCAATGGTGGAGGGAGGGGTATGGATGGGATGACACCAAACAAATATGAAAACCACCATGCAAACTTCAAGCCATTGAAATAGAGGTCAATAATGACAGAAATGTATCTGGCCCTTTTTCAGGCCTTGTGAGTGAACTGTGAAAGCAGAAGAATTGGGGTTTATCTGGTTTAAACATACTTCTGTCAATTGATTATCACAAAACTAAAGAAAGGTGATAAATTAACCCTATTTCTGTTTATTTTCCAGAGCAAGATTATTCAGTGCAGACAGGCTCATTCAAAACATCTGGCTGTTTGAGGGGGAAGGCGAGAAATCCTGTTAGCACAGCATCAAGGGAAGAGTAGCTTAGCCCAGAGCAGAGCTCAGCGTACTCTTTCTAAGAGCCCCTGCCTTCACTTCAAATCATGTCTACTGTAGTAACAACTACCACCTCCATTCCCATTTCCTGCTGCAGGAGAGAAGTAGGCTAAGACCTGGGGGACAATCTCAGCTCTGCTCTCTCTTGGTGCTCACTCACTGATACTTCTGTCCAGCCATGAAGGAAGCTGGTGGGTGTGAAGTAAACTGTAGCTGCAGATTGACAGAGTATTTATGAATGGCCAGCAGAAGTCACCCACCGAAATCACCCACAGCAGTCACTGCTCAGGTCTGCTTGCCAACATAGACCACAGATACAGAAACTCATTTGTACAAAATTATTTAAATCAGTATTAATTTCCCAGATATGTAATTTCTATACAGCTGTGCAAGAATATGAGTTTGTGGGGTTTTTGAGCAGGAGAGGAGCTGGCAGTGCTTTGAAACTTCCCTTGTGTCTTAGGTGCAAACACTGCGAAGCCAGCTGGAAACCAAACAGCAGGGTTGAGTGACCACACACTGACTGAGCCGCGGCAATGACTTACTGCATGGCCCAGATACTTGACCAAATGCTTTTGGGCTATACTCAGATTGCATTAATTCCATATAAATCTGTCCTGACCGTTCCTTATCAGCTGTCTCTCAGCACCATGCTGTGTTAGCTGAGCCTGAAAAACTTCATTATGTCTCAGAGGCCTCAGAGGCTTACTACAGCCATCCTACTAGTAAAGGAAGAAAAAGGTTATGTTCAATTGTGTGAATCCCAAGATTGGAATTAAGTTCGGTTATGTTGGGAAGTGTCTTAGATACATAGTAACCTGTTGATCCAGCCTGAACTTTGCCATTGCCCAATACAAATGTTGCCCAGTCGTTTTCATCCTAAATTTAAATTGCGCAGGTGTCCTCCAACACCTTCCTTGATCCCACCTGTCAGCTTTATCAGTGACTTGGATTCTCTAGCAAGAGGAGCTAAAGCTGATCCTTACAATCATGTCAGGATAGAGCAAGGACGGAGAAACTCTGAAGACTACTCTGGCAAGGCAGCTGCAGTTTTGTGTCCTCTAATACAATTAGATGCTCCATCTTCTGAACTATCACTTGCTCCTACCCCCAGGAGCTGTGACTCTTCAGTCTTCAGGATCTGTCTGCTGTTACTGAGAAGGTTCTGACAGTACACTGATTTAGATGGTCATGAGCCCATGTCAACTATTTCTACATGCTTTGTGAAGTGCTCAGGTTGCAAACCAATATTCCTCTACAAGTATTTATTTCCATTCTTATTCAAAGAGATTATCCTGTCACTGCAGATCTGGCCTATTCAATACGTACGTAAAATCTTTGCACTGTACAGTGAGTACAGAAATAAGTATGAGATACAATTTATCATTGATATCTAAATATGGGCAAGTTTTCAGAGCTTTCAGAAAAAAAGCAAAGATCTGAGCTCAGATAGCTGTGCTGCCATTTAAAACAATTTCATTAAGCAGTTCAAAAGAATAAAATGCATTAGAATAACAGACTATTATCAACTCTAAACTATTCACTGTAGGTAAGTAAAGTAACACCTTAGTTCTATCTAACAATGACAGAATAGGTAAGTAAAGTAACACTTTAGTTCTGTCTAACAATGACAGGAAGCTAGGAGAAACACACCAACAGCATCCTCCAAAGGAAATAAATCATGTCACACATTTGGACTGCACAATTTAATCAGGGTAAACTGTCTTCCCTGACCCACTCCCCACCAGTTTCATATTAAGCAACAGGAAAAAATATGTAACAGATATTCCCTGCATCAAGAGAAAAAGAGATTAAAAATACTGAAAACCTGAATGCCAGATGCAGGATGCCTAGAGGCCCCACTACAATTAAACAAACTTGAAAGCCACACTCAGACTCCCACGATCCCACAAATCCCATGATACAGATTTCTGGTCACTTGACTGTCCAAACAGTTGTCCAGTGCAGCAGAGGTAGGAGACTTGGGAAGTCCATGCCCTTCTTCACAGAGGCAGCCAGGGACATTCAGGGGTTAAAACAAGGGCACAGCATGTGAAATACATTGGAGCATGTACTTCAGGATCAGAGTGAAACACAGCACAAGACCAAGACTGCCTCAGGATGCTTTTCCCAGAGGTGTCAGCAAACGGCCAGCCTATCAGCCTGCACTTTCACACTGCAAAAAGGTGCCGGAAAGACAGGACTGGTCTGCCATGAAGTGTTGTGGCATCACTGCAGGACATGGAGGTGCCATAAATAGCACAAGCCTCTTGCTTTTACAAACTACTCTCTCAGGCTTTCACAAACAGGTTTCAGTTTCTCCCACTTGATCTGATGCTGGGATGATTTTCACATGCTCCAACTAATTCAACTGTTTTCATCAAAAACTTACATTGAATTCATTGCAAGAATGACCCTTTAGGGCTTCTTGAACCATCACTTCTCCATGAAGACTTCTGCTGCCTGAAAGAGAATCACTTTACTCCTAGTGACTGTGTCTAGTGCTGGTGATTCCAACAATGAACAGCCAAGCATCTGAAGTGTTTAGAAAAACGTTAGAAATCTCATCAGTGCAAGTCCGGGTCTGCCAACAGCCTTTGTTGATGGCTGCAGAACTGTAAGACATTGAAAGGCTGAGGACAGCAGCAGTAGTCAGAGGGCTGCGCCCATCAAAACCCCAGTCTACTCTTGCTTATTGTTCCATCTCACCAGTTATCACATCCTGAAGACAGCATCCGGTAGAGACAGCTCATGACAACAGGCATGAACTTCAGCCCAGCATGACCAGATTCAGTTAGCACGAACAGAAAAGGTAAACAGCGGCCAAGCCAAATACTGGCTAAGGTACCAGTGAGGACAGGAAGACCAGGTGACTTGAGACAAGCAATGCATATGAACAGGCAGCAGCTAGTCACTAAGCTGCTGTGACCTTGTGGAGTTAGGACTAGGAGCCTTTCAAGAGCAACATACCAGGCCATCTTTTTCTTCTATTTGTCCATAGATGGGTAAGCTTTGGATCTGCAACAGCTTGATTTAAAAACACGTGCATGCACATGGTTGCGTGTGTTTATCGAATTTCACTGGTAAAGATGTAAGACAGGCTTTGTTTTATGCCACAAAATAACTGCATAAGATGCTTTTGGACCCTTTCAGAATGCCTCCAAAGTCCCCAGCTTGTCTGTGCGATCTACTCTTACACTCCAAAGCCAGAGTAAACAAGGTACATGTATGACGTGGTCTTAAGAAAACTTCAGAGAGAATGAAGAGTCTTAGATCAGGTTTACTAGGTGCTATGTGCATTAACACACAGAACCTCAGCTGTAAAGATGTAACTCCTTGTAACTTCACTGCTTCACGCATTTATATCAGAGAATCAGTGTAACACATGGTGGGTATACTCAGTCCACACTTCTTGTTACAGAAATAAAAAAACTCAATGCTTTTAGGAAATGGTTGATCTAGTTTCTGGAACAAAAGCAATCACATTTTTGTAAAGCATAACAAAAAACCCCCACATTACTTGAGCAACAATCCTCACTTTTAACAGGAGATGTTTTTCTACCGTTATTTAAAAAGTATAGAGAGAAGTGCACTGAGTACATAAAGTCATAACCAGTTGGTTGCCAACTCTTTCCAGACCATGGGGACATGTAGGGATCCCACTTCTAGTCTCCCTTTGAAAGTACTAACAACAGAGGGAAGAATAAAAATGGATACAAGCCAAGACATACTTGGATCAGGCCTCTGATTCTAGATCAGCAGAGATAAACAGTTACAATTATGTGTTCTTATGCTCTTTAGCCAACCTGGGTGAAAGCTGCAGCTGCTCAGAAGCTGCAGCTACCTGGTTAGTCCCTGCAGAAGAAAGAGATAGGGCAGGCTCACAGGGGTGAACTGAAGTTACACTTCCAAGGTGTTCATTTCAGTACTTCACAGAAGCACTGAAGTCAGTTAGAAATAAGTTGAATCAGAACACCCAGCCAAAATTGAGACTACGGCTTTTTTTTACTTTAAAGGAAAAATATTTGACAGACAATACAATACATAGAGGGCCATGGGATAAAACAGGTGTACTGAAACTGAGTGACTTGTAAGAAAGTTCCTATCTCCTGTATTGTTCTGAGACCGTGTGATAAATTCTGCTAAGAGGATCAAGAATTAATCAAAAGTGATTGTGTCACTTCAACTCAATGTGCACCACTTACCCCCCAAGGCACACAATTTGCACTTGTGCAGACATCCATCCAACTCAAGATGAAGTATAAAGCACTGGCTTAACCCAACACTCATATTTCATCTACTGACTCCAGCTAATTAAATGCGGTATATAAATCAGTGTGGCTCAGCTGACAAAGACATTCAGTTGCTTGTGACTGTATGTTGAGATGCTCAGGAAAATTAAAATTTGTGTTTGTTTTTTTGAGTGTTCATACACACTTTGCAACAGGCACTAGTGGTACAGGTTTTGAGGTAACAGAACACTTGTCATTCATTGCTTTTATGAAAACTCAGCAGAAATGGAGAAGAATGCATACGTTAAAATAGTAACTACTAATGCTCTTGGGCAATACACCCAACTTGGTATGTATAAAAAATAACATTTTAAAAAAATAAAATTAAATAGCTTCCTTGGGAAACAAAACACATTCTACATTTGACATTAATTTATTTCTTTAAAAAGCTATGAATATGGAAGTTTCAGGGTAAAAAAACATGTTTATCTTTACCCTTCATGTCCAGAAATAGCTCTGGGCCAACTTTGGAACTACTGTATATTGAGACAATTCAGTAACACAAGGGCAGCAGATGGTCTTTGGGGTGCAGCTACTTCATGTCCCAACTTCATCCCATGAACTACAAGTCTCATCCTTCCCATCATCTCATTCTGAAGCCTAGTTGCTGTCCGAGTCATTGTCTTCATCTTCTTTTCCAGATACAGCATGTTTGGATGAATCATTGGCTTCCCCCAAAGGAACAGCCCCCTTCCGCTGTGGCAAGACACTGAAAAAGGCCTCCTTCCAGTCTCTCTTCTCCAGGTATGCAAGGATGATCTCAAACACTGCAATGTCAAAAAAAGACCATCTTTTTTTCATCTCTGCAATGTCAAAAAAAGCTCTTTTACAGGGAGATAACGTGAACTGCTGATAGGAACACACCCCCAGATTCATCTTTACAGAGGTTTACATGCATTCAATTGTGGCATCTTCAGAGTAAAGCTGATGCAGTACAGGCAGAAGCAGACAAGACAATTCTGTCACTGGTGTGGTCTAAAGCCAAGCACACTTTGAGTCTCCAGTTGTAAGCAGCTGGAGTTGTAAGCTACAGCAGTGCTTCTCTGCAGCGGCTCCAGTTTGAAGTAATTTCTCTCAGGGACAGAGAGGAATGTTCCCTCAGTAATCCAGGTCTCACTTGTGCCTTCTATACAGCACTAATGCTTTCCCGTGCTTGACAGGAACACCACTGCAGATGCACTTTAACAATGATTGTCTCCCCTCCCTAACATACGGACAGCTCCAAGTCTTCCCAAAACCTGCTATAATTAGCTTTCTCATTCATTTCCATCTGAGTTTATGGCAAAAATCCTTATTAGTCTCCAATTCTGTGACCCTTTCTTGCTGTTTCTATTATGCTAACCATAAAGCCACCCTATTCCTCCTGTTTCAGCTCCCAAAGATTTCTCTGATTCACAATAGCTCCAAATTGCATCATATGCAAAATTCATCAGCAAATTCTTATTTAGAAAAATCCCAAACTATTCAAAAAACCTCTCAACACAGACTGTGTCTCGGCACCAGCAGGGACGGCAGGAGGAGCGAGTGAGCCAGACTTGGATGACAAATCTGGGACAGAAGGGTGGCTCCTCAAGCTTGGGGCTACAGGAATAGTGCTAACACTGCTGGAGAATGCCGACTTCAAAGAATGCACCCAGCACAAGCGTTCCTGATGCCAAGTGACAGCATATGAGAAAGGATTAAAGAAGCTATGGAGGAAAAAAAAACCTTACAGAGAGTTAGGCAAGCATTCAGAAAGGGAGGAGCAGCATGGATCTCACTCTCACAGAGTAAAGTTACAGAAAAGTGTCACATTTACTAGAGGTTTTCTGTATCCAGGTTTACTGGGCAGCCAGCCGGTCTCTGTGACACTGATATTGAAGAATTGGCCATTTTACTAAGCAGGTTATTCACCTGAAATGTACTGTGAAGGTATGAGCTTCTCAAAGGACTATATTAATATCTCTGTAAGCTACTGCAGAAAGCATCTGTGGCAAAAATGCTGGCTTAAGAGACAGGAAGAGTGTAAGGAGCACATTTCTTCTCCTTTGGTTTGAAACTTCCTTTATCTGCACAGTAAAAACAGAACTGATGGAAAAAGAGTGGCTTCCACAGGAGAACAGAAGCTTCTATGATGGGCTGCAATAGTAACAAAAATACAATGCAAGGACAGAAAAAGGCAGTGGGAACAGTTGGTAGACATCGTTGTAGACTGGAATGGAGCAATAAGGTCCCTGTATTGGCCTTGGGATACAAACCTCAACAGAAGGAAACAAAACTCTCTCAGCTACACTTGCAGTTGTGTTATGCAATAAAGTGTATTACACAGATCTCAGATCTTTCAAATTTTAAAATTCCAGATCAAGTTAAAAAAATAAGACATCTTACACCTCGTCAGCTTTCTAGCATCAAATATTTCACACATATGTGTGTTCCTCATGCCATTTAACACGGCAATGTAGGGACTGAACTGCCTGTGGAAATATGCACAGACTCAATCCCCAAACACAAGGATTATAAATAAATAAATAAATAAATAAATAGCAACAAGTCGATCTCCCACCACCAGAGGGCCCATTTAGTTAAGGCACTTCAAAAACTGACGCGGCAGTTCAGAAAGTTTCTTCTACAGGACTTTCCAAATCCACACCTACCCAAAATAGCTCCACGGGGACCAGGCAGGTCCCACAGTCCCATCTGGTGAGCCCTGTACTGTACTCCACTAAGTTCAGCTTCTGCACCAAGGGTGGGAACCCAGAGGCCAGAATAACCAAATCAAAACATAAAGGGTGAGCAATTACACAGTTACACCAAGCAGCGAGGTGGATGCATGCACAGCAAAATACAAAAACCTCAGTGCAAATATACTTCTCACCTACAAAAAATTTATAATATATATTTGAGAGGCAGCTTGATTCTGTTCACCTTACTCATGCCAAGTAGCATCTCCCGTGAAAGCTGTCCTTTTGGATCTAGGTTGTAAGCTATTCAGGTTAGAATATACACCAGAACCTTAATTGCAACTGTTAAAGGTACCTCTGCTTTTGATGGTGGTGGAGTTGTGTTTATTTCCTGGCCAAAAACCTTAAGCAAAATACTGCTATAGTATAATCTTCACCTTAAGAAGTCTGTGTGTTCAGAGCCTTGCAGCTGCAACTTGAAAATGCTTTAGAAGAGCAAGGGAAGTCAAGCTCATGTGAAATGAAATCTCGGCAATTAAGTTGCGGTGGAATCAGTGCCTCCATGTCTAGCACAAGAAGCGTGCATAAGACCATAAATGAAGGCCTCAATGTAAGTCATCCAATTTCTACCCAGCACTCAAACACGAAGAAAGCAGCCTTCAGAAATGTTGACACTAGAGGTCAGTATAAGATTATTGCAGAAAAACTCCAGTAGGAAGCTACAGCTATTGTAACTTCCAAGGAGTAACACATGAAGTCCTATTCTTGTCTGTGTAAAGCAACATTTAAAGATCAAGTTTTAGAAACATGTAAATTCTTACAAATACATTTGGTTTGATAATTTTTAATTCCAGTGACATACCATATTCTCCTCCACATTTAAATAATCTTTATTATCATGTAAATACATATCTCATCCAAAAAAAAGGAGAGCTTATGGCCTTTGGAAGAAGGGGCAGGCAACTTGGGGGGACTACAAAGATGTCGTGAGGCTATGCAGGGAGAAAATTAGAAGAGCCAAAGTCCAGCTAGAAATGAATCTGGCTACTGCCGTAAAAGACAGTAAAACTGTTTCTACAAATGTATTAGCAACAAATGGAGGGCTAAGGAGAATCTCCATCCTTTATTGGATGTGGGGGCAAACATAGCGACAAAGGGTGAGGAACAGGCTGAAGTACTTAATGCCTTCTTTGCCTCAGTCTTTAGTAGTAAGACCAGTTGTTCTCTGGGTACCCAGACACCTGAGATGGAAGACAGGGAGCAGCATGGAGCCCCCATAATCCAAGGAGAAGTGGTTAGTGACCTGCTACACCACTTAGACACAGGCCTATGGGGCCAGAGGGGATCCACCCAAGGGTACTGAGGGAGTTTATGGAAGTGCTTACCAAGCCACTTTCCAACATCTATCAGCAGTACTGGCTGACCAGGGAGGATCTAGGGAACTACAGGCCTGTCAGTCTGACCTTGGTGCTGGGGAAGGTTATGGAGCAGATCATCTTGACTGCCAACACAAAGCACATGCAGGACAACCAGGCAATCAGGCCCAGTCTGCATGCATTTATGAAAGGCAGGTGCTGTTGACTAACCTGATCTCCTTCTATGACAAGGTGACCTGCCTAGTGGATGAGGGAAAGGCTGTGGATACTGTCTATCTAGACTGCAATAAAGCATTTGACACCATTTCCCACAGCATTCTCTTGGAGAAACTGGCTGCTCATGGCTCAGACTGGTGTACAGTCTGCTGCGTCAAACACTGGCTGGACAGCCAGGCTCAAAGAGTTGTGGTGAATGGAATTAAATCCAGTTGGCAGCTCATCACAAGTGGTGCTCCCAAGAGTTCAGTACTGGGGCCAGTTCTCTTTAATATCTTTATAACCTGGAGGAGAGGATGGAGTGCACTCTCAGTAAGTCTCCAGACAACATCAAGTTGGGTGGGAGTGTCGATCTGCCTGAGGGCAGGAAAGCTCTGCAGGGAGATCTGCACGGGCTGAATGAATGGGCCAAGGCCAATTGTATGAGGTTCAATGAGGCTCAGTGCTGGGTCCTGCACTTGGGTCACAACAATCCCATACAACGTTGCAGACTCCAGGAAGAGTGGCTGGAAAGCTGGCCAGTGGAAAAGGACTGGGAGTGTTGGTCGACAGCTGGCTGAATACGAGTCAACAGTGTGCCCTGGTGGCCAAGAAGGCCCATACCATCCTGGCTTGTATCAGAAATACTGTGGCCAGCAGGACAAGGGAAGTGATCATCTCCCTGTACTCAGCACTGGTGAGGCTGTGCCTCCAATACTGTGTTCAGTTCTGGGCCCCTCACGACAAGGACATTGAGGTGCCGGAGTGTGTTCAGAGATGGGCAAGGAAGCTGGTGAAGGGTCTAGAACACAAGTCTTATGAGGAGCAGCTGAGGGAG
Organism: Aegotheles bennettii; assembly: GCA_013398125.1. Lineage (NCBI taxonomy): Eukaryota > Metazoa > Chordata > Aves > Caprimulgiformes > Aegothelidae > Aegotheles > Aegotheles bennettii. Next base: position 148,321 of record VZRW01011371.1, on the reverse strand, counting down.
CTGGGATTGTTTAGCCTGGAGAAGAGGAGGCTGAGGGAGGACCTTATCTCCCTCTACAACTGCCTGAAAAGAGGCTGTAGCAAGGGAGGTGCTGGTCTCTTCCCCCCCCAAGTTACAAGGGATAGAACAAGAGGAAATGGCCTCAAGTTGTGCCAAGGGAGGTTTAGATTGGATATTAGGAAAAAATTCTTCACTGAAAGGATTGTCAGGCACTGGCACAGGCTGCCCAGGGAAGTGATTGAGTCACCATCCCTGAAGGGATTTAAAAGACGTGTTAGATGGGGTACTAGGGGACATGGTTTACTAGCCGACTTGGCAGTGCTAGGTTAACAGTTGACTTCATGATCTTAAAGGTCTTTTCCAACTGAAATGATTCTATGATTCTCATCAATGGCATTTTAAGAAAATAAAGTGATCATTGAGCAATGTGCTGCATAATAAAATAAACTTGAAAAAAAAGAACCTGGATTGAGGCAAAATAAAGACTTGGACGCCATGTCAAAACTTAATGGAAAGGTCTGAGTAGGCTTCATTTTGCATATAGTTTTGTTTAGTGACACTGAAAGATAATACAATAATAAAACCGAAAGTTTAAAAGAAGTGAGATTCTAGACTTGGTTAAGCAATTGTATACTTCAACCAGAACCAGGAAATCAGGCAAAGATGCAGTTGTGAAAGCTCAGCAGATGGAGTATGGCTGATACCAAACAAGGTGAGTCTGCAGGTACCTAAGCAGTTACTGCTGAACAAAGCTGTCCAAAGAGGTGAAAACATCACATACATTTATCCTCCCCCTAGGATAAAATACATGGGGTAGTTTCCAGCATTTCACCCACTTACACATTAAGCCTGGAAACAAGACCAGGAAGGTAAGTGTGCCAAAATTACTCATGGGACAAGTCAAAAGAACAGGAGGTGCATTTCTAAGTGGCTAAGACACCGTCCTTTACATTCAACCATATCTAAAATATTTAAAGGTCAGGGTAATTATTGTATTCCAGAGGCAACTAAATTCAAGAAATATTAACATAATAAAAGAAGATTTAGATATCTGCACTACAGTACACCTTTTGAGGGTTCAAATTCTGAATTATATTCTAAAATAATGTGGATTATTTTGTGATTTAAAACTTACCATGATTGACAGCTAACACTTTCCGACTGTTCATCTTGACAAAGTTTCCAAGTGGGAGCTGTGCGTGACCAATTCCCAGCTCTACAGCTTTTTTGTAAGTAATTCCCTATGGGAAAAACACCAAAACAACTGGACTGAGAATCACCATTTCAGATCAGCCCATACAGATTACTACAAGCATCATTTTCTGGCAAGAGTTTTGCCAGTGCTGCCATGATCTTGGCTTTAGAAGTTGCTTACTAAAAAGAAGCTTATCCTGGTTAGACAATACCTGCTTCAAGGGATACCTCTGCAAAACTTATTACTTTGAATATATGCCACACTGTGATATATGGCCAAAAGGATCGTAAATAAAACTTGTTCACGCAGCTGCAGCTCTAGAACATCTCAGCCGCAGCCTGTTCTGAAGGCGAGTTTATGCTTAAGTACAAGGTTACTCAGACTGTATTTTTTCAGAAGAAGAGTAAAGGATAAAAAGATTTTGTTTGCCTTTTTAAACCTGGCAACTCCTGTGCCCAAGATTGGCAAAAACCCCCTTTAAAACTGTGTAAACACTTTCTACCATAATGACTATATAATGACTCCCTAGCCTCTAACTGCAGACTAACTGCTGAAGTATCATTTGGTAAGGCTTAAGATCCATCCCTTTATTTAGCATCACATTTGTAATATTAAACATGTCACCAGAAATTACATAGGACTGTCTTTGAATAAAAGCAGTAACAATGCTTTAATTTCCCAGCTGCATTCTCTATGCCATTCCAGGTCCACACAGCACAATCCCACGTACAGGTATGGAACCAGATCCCTGAGGCATGTGTATTACTTCGCTAAGTTCTCCTGACAAACAAACTTATTAAAAAAGGACACTCAAGATTCAAGCTTTGTTCTTCATCTATATTTGGGCACGTGCACATACAGACGCACACAAACACAAGTGCATGAAGAGAAACCAAACCCTTCTGTCTGAAAATACGGCCCTCGGTAAGCTGAGCAGTGTTATTTATTCCAGTCCTATATTTAAAATGGAAAGATAAAATCCTAAAAAGCTCAGCATGTCTGCACTCTGGAATACAAACCCCTGCCACCACCAGAAGTTTTTTTTCTCATTTCTATAAAATTTTTTTTTGTCTTTCTTGAAGAAGTTTCCTTGTTATTTATTTTTGTTAGTTTACACATGAACAACATTAATGTCAGATTAGGTGCCAAAAAAAAGAGCTGTAAAGAAATGGATCTACAGTTTACCTTGTGGTGATTGTGATCCACCAGTCCTCCAATCACATAGGCTTTCTTCTCATTAAGCTCACTAAGAATGTCTGGGGAATCTGAGGTAAGATATACGAGATCTTCTTTCTGTATTAGCTCACTATAGTGCTCTGTTCTAATTTGGATATCCTCAAAAAAAAGGTAGTTAAAAGAAGTTACAATCAACTGATGAATTGCTGGGCAAGCTTTACAGACCCAAGATGGGATCAGCAAAAATATATCCAATAGTATGCGGTCATTCCACATCCCTCATTCACGTTGAAGTACGTAGCACAATGCAGACTTATTTCTGCATAAATAATCCACAGTCCCTATAGCACCAACTTGCAAAAATAATGAGAAAATTTTCTGAAACCCCAAAAGAACTTTACAAATCCTTAAGTTCTTGTGATTCCCTTCAAATGTTACCATATTTCTCCTAGGGATCCAAATAATTTTGAAGTCCACCTTTCTAAAACCAGAAGTAAATGCTTAGTTCACATTACTTTTTTGATAGGAGAGGTTTATGCTATGCTTTTGCAAGCAGCTATCGCACAAGACATGCTGAAAGTAGAACTGGTTTTATTTATGCAAAGTGCTCTTCAATTGAAGTTGTTGGAATATAGGTTTAAGAGGGAGTCACAAGGAAAAACAAGATGAGTTTGACCATCACAAGCTACTTCTCCAAGGAACACTTCAGTGCTGAGAGGCAACATAATGAAAATGAAGGTGCACACAAGACAACCGTGTTATGACTTTAAAGTCTTATTTTTTTGCCAAGAAAAAAAGAGCACTGTCAAGACAGGTGACTGTCAGAACTGCCTAAATCAAGTAGTCTTGCTGTGTCTATCAGGGACTGGAATCTGCTCAGTACAAAATCGTGAAAAATTACATGAGTGGAGTTTTTCAAGGAAAAATCAAATCTAGATTCAAGACAAGCTGTCTTTAGCTTATTTAAGTTTAAATAAAAGCACAAAGAGACACACTATTTCTAATATTCTACTGCTCTGATGTCTTAGAAAAAACCATGTGGAAAAAGCACAGGTCCTTCACAATTAACAACCTAGTTAGTAACTATAATTAAAATTTCTTTTTCTCTTTTTATAGAAATAGTAAATTATTCACCTTCCAGTTCACCCATCCTTTGTCATTTTCATTCATGTTGCTCTTCAACTGTCCCCCATGGCTGGTCAGGTAAAACTTTTAAAAAAACAAAGAAGAGGTTCAAAACACTGAAATGCCAATATGCCTGTCTGTTTCCTCTCTGTACAAGACTCTTGCTACCTGCAATTATTAGCTAAAACTCTTAATTATTTTTTAGCTGAAAGTGGTACCAGGACCATATTCATACAGTTAGTGACACATTTAATAGACAAATACGCACTTACAGTCACTTTTTTTTCTTTAATCTGTCACAGATAAAACTACCAACAGTATTTTAGTGGCACGCCAGTATCTGGCACTCTTCATCTGCATGCACATACTTTTTCATGTATACGGGGACTTTCACAACATGTGGGTTGAAAACTAATCTATCAGAATAGAAATCATTTTCTTATTAAAAAGAGGCAGCTTAAAAATCTGTTTTTCTACTACGGTTCTCCCTACTTGGGTCACAGGTGCCTTTCTCATAGGCTTTGTATGCAGCAATGCTGTTTCTTTTAACATACCTGCACAGGATGAAATGCTTTGCGGTTTTCTGCATAACACCTCTGAATTTGCTTGTGAAGCTTCTTAACGTCCTGTATACAACACAATTTGTTTTTACATAGTCCTTCAGACAGACCACCACAAAATGCTTAACCATGACCCAGTCAGAAGCTAAAGAGAGAAAAGGGAAGCTTTTAACTGGCAAAAGTGACTACTGAGAGAGTGTGGACATCAGACTCCGGGAGGAAAAACATCCACTGTGAAGGGAATTATGCTGACAAGGAAACAGAAATCTTCCACAACAGTGTATTTAGACGCCTCTGCACATGTGCTTGGTTTACATTATTCTAGGAAACAAACAAAACATTATTATATGTAATAACATATTCAAAATTAATCTGAGGAATCAAGCAGATTTATCACTGTGACAATACTCAGTCTTTTACAAATGGGAAAGCCCTGAGAATATACAGTTTGTATATACGGCATTTTAAGCTGAGAATTTGGATGACAGTTAACTAGTACTGCTTAAAATGCAGCTGACTTAATTTTTACTCAATTATGGGTTTTGTAAGGTACATTTCATAGCTTTATTCTCAGTGCTTCAAAGCAGTGTTTTGTAAATACAGCTGATTCCCATTTTAAAATGAAACATCATTATACTGCTTTGATTCACGTAGTGCTTTGAAAATGTTTCGGTATCTCCAAAGGATTTCAAGTAAACTAGACTTCATCACAATATTGCAATGCAAGTTTTTACAGAGAAAGCATCTAATTAACACCATTGCTAAAAGCCACATCCATCTCCACTTACAAAGCTTCACCCTTCCTAAACATCTGCAGAAGTGCCAGGTTTTGTATCAGCCCTCACAGGTGCTCTGCCTGACCAAGGAAGGCAATGTGTTTTATGAAGAACGAAGCTCAGCAGGAAACGCCCAGTCAGCACATCCAAAACTATCAAGGGGGTCCTCTGGTCTCTTCTGGGGCACTGCTGAAGGGATCCTCAGGGAACCAAGTTCCAAAACACCAACTGGAGCTTCCCCAAAATTTTGTGCTGAGCATCACTAGCCATCATTAGTGCTATACATGCTCTTCTGACACTCAATAGGCAGCTAGATGGGCTTCACAACACCTTGAATTGAAGCAGTCTTGCAGGGCAGTGAATTCCCTGGCAGCAGAAGGGCAAGAGGGAGGGAAAGAGGTCTGCCTCAGAAACCAAAGGCTGCACTCTTACAGAGGGCTGCAGATTAACATACTTTCCTACCAGAGTTGAAGCTGTTTTGATCTCAAAGCACCACACCAAGCATCTTGACCAGTGGTTGGGTACCATACTGATCTTCCTACTATTTACCTATCCTGCAATCATCTCACCCCTCCCATGTCCTGTCCCAACTGCCTCTTGTGTGACTGAGAGAAAAAGCTCAGTATCCTCATAGTGTTCAAAATTCTCATTTCCACAGATACATACTAACATGGTTGGGAGCCTCGTGTCCACTTCAAAAGAGAAAGTAATGGATGCAGCATTCACAGCCCCTCTAGCAAAACCATTTTGAGGCAGAACGGCAGCTAACTTCGTGGTGAACATATGGCAAAAACTGTTTCTATATTCCTGTTTTTGGAATCAAATGAACTTATTGCATCTCCTTGAAGGCAAAGAAAAGCTTTGGCAAGCTTATATAAAAGTACATTCCAAACCCTAGAAAATTCAGCAACTGACATTAAGTACGCCTGGGAGTCATCATAGTCTGAAACATGCTAACTGCACTCTGCAAGCTGCTCTCCAGTGTTTGTGCTCTGACGTTGCATCAACACTGCCACTGGAGAGCCCCCTTCAACATTTGCATGTGATGGATAAGTTTCTTTTACCTTTAGCACCATCAGGTCATCAAAGCTGCAGTCCACAATGAGGCGAAGAGTACTAGGAACAACTTCCCTTCGCAAACGCTTTCTGTCGTTCCCTTCGTTACTGGAGTCCAGTTTTGACTGACGTTCTAGTTTTTGCTTCTGGCGTTTTTCTTTTCGTTTCTGCCTAAATAAATGCACAAACAAATAAATCTTCAGAAAGTGCTGTCAAGTCTGCTGAGGTATGTGTAATGCACATAGAGGCACATTTCTATGAACAAGGTGGTTGTCCCAGGACTCCAGTAGTTTAAACTTGTTCTGTTGCTTGCACTGTGCTAGGCTGATAGCTGCATGAAACACATACCCTGTCTTTGTGAAGTTCTGTATAAACCTACAAATACCGACATTCAATGAAGTCAATAGTCGGAGTCTCATGGATTTAAGGATGCTCCAAGTCAGGTTTTGTAACACAAAAAATCAAAAAGATTGCCAAAACTGCAGTACCAGAATGTGGAAGACAATTTACCTCCTGTTTCAGTGAACAGTTTTTCAAAGGGCTTCTGAAGCAATCGTTTCTTCCCCTTGTTCCCCAGATGGGAGCAGGCAGCTGGGAAATCAGATTTCAGAGACAGCAACGTTAACAGCCACTGCCTCGGGAAGGAACACTTTGCATTCAGCAGGACAAGGATAAACCACAATCAGCCCATTTGCAGATATGCTTTCTCTCAACAACAGAATAAAACAGAAGCTCATCATCTTCCAAATCTATTTAACAGATTGTAAGTCAATGTAACTTACAGCACAGCATTTCATGCATCAAAAGAAATTTCTTTATTCAATGTCTTTGTAAGATTCACCAAGTCTGACAGCATCAGGGAAAGAGGGCGCAGCCCACTCAGAAATGAACAAGGCCATACATGGTTTCTCCCTTCTGACAAACCAAAACCATGCACGTTCAAGTTGAGGAACACTTGCAGTAGGAAGAGGGATGCTTACCTTTATAGCTTCTTCTTATGCAGATGGAGTAGCCTGTGACTACTGCCTTAAACCTGGCACGGAAGAAAACTGGTTCAACTGCCTTGATTTGCTAAAGCAACCTACACTCAAATTCTGCCGACGCATTGTTATGGTTAGCACTAAGTACTACATATGATCCTAGGAAAGCTATTTTGCAAACCATACCTCCGCAGATCTTTCTGTTCTTCCCACTGTTTCTGTTTCAATAGCTTCTTTCTTTGTCGCTTGGACATGGGCTCAAGGCATTCTTCCTTGTCTGAGCCTGCCTCCCATCTCTTTACTGGGCTGCCACTTGGCTTCACCTCCCCATCCACACCCAGAACTCCAGGGGACACAGGATTTTCCGTTGGCACCTCTGGACTTTCTGTTGGCGTTTCTGACGACATTAGCTTTTGGCTGGGTTTACTGACTTGTTTCTCCACACGTGACAAATACTTCATTAAAAGCAAGCTTTTCCCTCATCAATTCTGTACAAAACAAAACAATAGTGTGAGTGTTATTAACAAGAAGTTCAATTAGAACAAATATCACACTATACCTACCAAAAACCTGAATAAAGAAAAATGATAAATAAGAGATGGCCTTTTTTTAAAAGCTAGGTTAGTGCCTCTGCAAACAGCAACATATACAATGCTGGTGAGATTACACCCTGTATTCAGATTGTGTCTGAAACTCTGCCTGCTACATCTGCAGCTATTCAGCTGTTCCCAATTAAAAACTTTGTCAGGAAACGACTGCACAGAAGCGGGGAATCGTACTGGGTTAAACATAAAAGAAAAAACATTAGCAGTGCTGTTCTGTGTACACAGGGTGTTCTCAAATGCACACACAGAGACAGTGTAACAGGCAGCTGGTGAGGCTGCTATGGCAGCACGCTGGAGAAACACCATTCTAAAGAGACCAAAGCCATTGGGAAAGGGGTGCGATGGACCAGCTGTCCTGCTGCAGGGCCGCTTGTTGTTTCTCCCGAGCACCCGCCCGTGCCCAGCAGGGATGCGGTGCGGCAGGGAGCGAGGCAGGGAGGGACGGGCCGAGCCGCTCCCGCAGTTCCAGGCCGCGCTGCCCCGCCCGGTGCCGAGCGCTCCGCAGCTGCGGTTCCCCCCAGCCAGCGGCGTCCCCGCAGAACGCTGCGCTCCAGGGCCACGTGCACAGCCACCCCCCGCTCCTTCGGGAGCGCAGGAGCCGGGAAGCCCACGGGACGCCGCAGGACCAGCGTCGCTTCCGCGGTCAGGCCGCGCTGCCCCGCCGGGGGTGCCCATGCCCAGG
>VZRW01011371.1:90778-139180 GCA_013398125.1 Aegotheles bennettii | reverse complement strand
TGCCGGGGTACCGGTGCCCTGACCCCGCCGGGAGCCGGGAGGTGCCGTGCTCCCCCGCCCCCGGGGCCCCGTGGCAGCAGGGGGAGCGGAGCGTAAGGAAAGCGTATTTATATCTGATGGCCTTGGTGACACCGCGGAGGTCACGCAGGGGGCAGCGGGGTATTTTTAAGCGGTGGCATTCCTCGGAGCAGATTTCCAGCTCCAAAGGCCCCCCAGCAATGCCGTGCTCCCTCTGCCCCCCGAGCAGGGCTGCACAAGCCACCGCCAATTAGCTTAATTAGCTTCTTAGAAGCCAGTGCCAGGGCCCGGTGAAGGGTGACGCTGTTCCGCCTCAGAGCGCTTCAGGAGGGAGCGGGGCCCGGTGCAGCGGGCGGTGCCGGACACCGGGGCCGTGCTGTGTGAGGAAAACACAGGAGCAGCCTGGACACAGGCACCCGTTTGCCCGGTGAACGTGGCACACAGTGTCAGCAGGCACAGGAATGCTGCTGCCACAGTGCCCTTGTCATCCACAGCCATGTTTATCCCCAGCTTCATTGCTTCCAGGTACATGCTCCTCCAGTTCCAGTGCTGGTTTCACACCCACCACGGCTGTGTCACAGTCACAAAACTGCACCCTGTCACTGTGGCAAGACACTGTGCTTTAACTGCTGTTTGTATTTAATATTTGCTGTAACACTTGATTTAATTTGTGATCTCTAATCCTTGCGTTGCTTTAAAAATAGCTGGATTTGCATTTGCTTTTGCTAGCATCTATTTAAAACCTCATTCATGTTGCCATTAATATCTGGCTTCACCACCAGCATCGCGCAAGTCCAAGTGCACCACTGTCCCCACGAGGAATCCTGCATTTTCTCTGGGTCATTAGAAGGCTGCAGATCAGTTACCAATAGAAGCCTTGCTTGCTGTTTTAAAAAAGCAAAAAGGGATCTAACAAATTCACATACTATACAGATGTGCTTTTTCTTATAATGAAGAAACTGCTTGTGCATTTTGATTTATAAATCTTCTCAATCCGTAATGCAATGTTTTCTGAAGTGCCAAGTGGTGACAAAGCAAAATGAAGACTTAAGCAAATATTGAGAAAGAGCTGTCTGAGTTTCATTATTTTGATAGAGCCATAACATGACTTTTCAAGATGCTTATTCAAAGGGTGAGTTCCCCTCAGCAGCAGAACAAGCTCAACACCCCATAGTTTAAAACTGCACGTTGAAGCATTTTGTACAAGCAGCACTGCAGGTCAGGAGGCAGGGTATGGAGAGAGGAAAAAAGACACCCAGTGGAGGCTCAGGTGTGGTCACAGGTATTGCTCTTTGTGGGCCAAGTCTGGTCACAGCAGTCTTGAGACGAGGCTTAGGATGTGAATGACATGCACAACCCACCCTGAGCCAGTGCCTTGGCTGGACACCTCTCCCCCGTCCCCTGTGGCAGAAACAAGGGGTGTCTTGTTCACCAAAACATCAGGAGGTGGGGCACGCAGGCACCAGCTGAAGGGCAAAGGTAGACACAAAGGTGCTTTGGTGTACATAGCTGAAAGTTTGAGTTGAAAATGGGGTCCTTCACACTGTAACTTGTGAAGAGAAGACACAAACATTTTGTTGACCTCAGAAGATGTGAGGAAATATCTTTAGATTTATTAGGTTGTATAAAGATATGAGCCTTATAGTTTGGACCCTGGAAAGTGCACAGCAACAGAAATACTTTGACCCCAGTCCATATGCCAGCATGGCATGAAGCATACATTAGGGGCTGATCCTGCAACCTCTGCGTGTAATGGACTTTGATGGACACAACACTTCCTTCATCGGTGTAATTTGATTTCAAGGAAGTCACTGCTGATTTACTCCACCCATAACTGGGTTGAGGCTCAGGCCACCTGTTTTTAAGACATTTGAAGAATATACGGAGTATGCATTATGGGTATGTTTACAGGTGTATATGTATGTATATGCACATGTATGGACAGTTTCTCTACAAGATAATTACATCCTTAGTTCTGTAATTGACACTACTACAGTAGTGTCCAAAGAGATACGCTGATTTACCTCAGCAGGCAATCTGGCCTCTGATATTCTAGTGTCTAAGAAAGGCCCTCTTTTTAAATAACTTTATTTCAAAGAAAAAAATAAATTTCCTGTGTCCCAGGAGCATAAGAGGACACTTGCTCTTCTCCAGATTTCAGACCAACATCAACTCCTCCTCATGAGTGAAGTGTGAATGTTGCATCTCCAAAGAAGGATCCATACCTCTGGTCTCTGGTCTCAGTTGGTTTTGCACAAAGATAATGTCATCTTTTTCAAAAGAGCACAAAAAGCCTGGTAAGCTCCTTGTATACCAAATGCAGCAAAAGGAGCAGCTGGAGTCCTCTGCTTCAGTCCCTTGAATTCAGGAGAATGTCACAGGCTATGCTGCAGAAGCAGCATAAATAACCACCAACTGGGGAGAAGCAGTGACAGTCCCCAGGGTTTCCTACTAATCTCCTCCCTCCTAGGTGCATGCACACATGACACACAAAGCGATCCAGGAGGACTTCCACAAGCTGCAGAGAGATGAGCTTGAGTGAGGAACATTGGCAGGGACCTCTTGTTTTTCACTGCTGGGCAATGATTGGCATCCACAGTGCTCGGCTTCTCTTTTACCACAAGGCCAAAAAGGAGGCATTTATGCCACCCAAGGCAAAGGTCGTTCTCGCCTTACAACCCCTTACTAATACAGAGGAGCTGGTGGCAGAAATGGCCCATTGGGAGCAGGGAAATGTAGCCGGGGCAACACTGGTTCAGTCAGGGTGTTTGTAGCTCACAGTCTTGTTAAAGCAACCTCTGGAAGTGGAGCAAAAGAGCATGGTGGTGGCTCACAGGTGTGCTCCTTGACAAGCAAGACAACATCCTCCATTCCCGCAGAGCCAGGGAGGCTGGGTATGCTGGGGGAGAGGGTGCTTCCTCACAGGCTGTGACACCCAGTGGGTGTTGAGGAATGTGGGGGGTGACTTCTGCCTCACCACCTGAGGGACAAGGAGGTCCTTTAGAGAGCCCTGTGGCCATGAGGCTTAGTGCAAGACAGCCTGGGATTTGCTTTCGGAGGAAATGGGGAAGCGTGTGGGTTCTTCAGCCAGGGGCTTATCAGGGGAGGTGGTGAAGTGAGTGTGGGAAAAGGGGAAAACAGAGGCAAAAAGGAAGGCTTAGTTTGCCCTGCTCCCAGACCCAGCCAGGCAGCTACTCTGCACTGAGGTGGGACAGACTGGCTGCTTTATCTCATCTTTTCAGTCTTTAACCTCTGCCACTGAAGTGATGGAAGATGGGTGCTGGGGCTGCTGAAATAAAGACAATTTATTTGGTATGATACGATATAGCAGGAACTGACATCACATCTCAGTCTCTATAACAAAGTGGCATCACTTTTGGGGATGGCACTGATAAATTCCATGTACTTTTGCTTCCTAGAAGACCTTAAAAAGCATCACAGAGGTCATACAAGACAGTGGAGACAGTGGTCAGGATATGGCCCCTGGCAGCAGCAGGCATGACCTTGCATTCAGACAGAGGAGGAGTGGTAGGATCTTCTGGTCCTGCCAGGACTGAGGTGGGCTCCTTTACTCAGAAATGTGGCTGTGTGGGCTCAGTATTCAAAAATGAAAGCTGAGGTGATAGATAAAGTGGGGTAGAAACCGTCAGTTACCTTAGTTCTTAATAATTAACTGGAAGTCCTTTGATGAACTTAGTACCTGAGTGTGGAATTTGGAATCTGACCTTTACTACATGTAGATAAACAGTGTGGCCGACCTGGTGCCTCTCTCTGCAAGCGCCCTCCACTCTCAGCAGCTCACTTCTTGGGGGCTCTCACGCTTCATGCTGCAGTCAGGAGCTTGGAGGAGTCCAGCATGATCCTTCTTACCGTGCTGTTCCTTTGCATCATTTCCACTTACTCAGCCTCTGTTAAAGGTAGGTCTGCATCGGGCTTGGTTCAGCTTCTGGCTCAGCAAAGGCATAACCAGTGTGTGTGTATAGATCTGTTTTGCACCAAAATGATCAGCTTTCTCATCTGTCCTTCAGTAATGTGAAATGCATTTAGGAATTACTACTGCTGCAGTGCTGGTAGCGTTCCTGTCAGCAGAAGGGGTGGAGGATACAATGTTTTCAGGTGCATAGGGGCAGCAGTGTGAGCCAGGAAACTGGGGATCTTGACCTTGCTTAGTCAGGACATGCTGTGGGGGCACTGACTTGGAAGGTACTATCCACAAACTCAAAAGTTAAATACACAGAAGTGCTCTGGTGGAACAGAGCCAGGAAGTGCTCAGGGCTCTCCAGGTTTCAGCTTCTGAACAGTTGACTCAGCTACCACTGAAGTCAGTAACAAGCATCCCATTAATTTCATGGGGAGCTTAGTCTGGAATAAGTCATGAAAACCTGGATGTGTGCACAAGCCCTGGGAGCAGGGCTTTACTCAGGTGTCCTGACAAAGGTCAAGGGTATGAAATCTGGAGACTGCCTACCTCAGCAGTGACACCGTATGAAGCAAGGAAAGGTGTCTTTAATAGTGGCCCTTCATGTACAACCTGGCATTAAATTTAGAGGAGCAGCAACCTTAAAACATGACCTGACATCTAGTTTTTAGTTTAATGGGGATGTCCTCATCATGATGAGGAGCAGTTGGAGGCACACCATCCTAGGTTAAACTGCTAAAAAGGCTGTAGAGGTGCTCTCATAGGTGCCTCCTCCTGCTCCCTGTAAGGGATCCAGGGCACTGTATACATGTAAGCGCAGAGCAGCAACCTTCCTCCCTACCTCAGTACCCCCTTACAACAGGAGTTATAAAGCAGAGAAGTTTGCAGGCAGTTCCTCTATCCATTAATATATTTCATGAGACTGCCAAGTAATGTTCATGGCTAGATACTGACGTGCCATGTTTCTGAAGTCTGCTCTTCCCAGCTTCTCCTTAATATCAATTAAACAAAGCTCCTTCTCGATGTGAAGTAGTATAGGCTTGTCACTTTACATCCCCAGGGTACTGAGCAAGCTTTTTCTCATTAATTACTCCTCCCTTCAGCTCTGCCAGATCTCATCTCTCTCTGGTGCAGAGAGATTGAGAGCTGAATTACTGGCCCAAAGGCCAGTAGGCCAGTTAGTGTCCAGTGACAGAGCTCAGATTAGAATGAGTGTTTTACCTTTCCACCAGGCCATGCTGCCTTTTGGAAATATTGGAGGAATATTCTTTTCTTTTAAGTCAACTAGATCAGCATACATGAAGCTTTCCTACTGTAGTTCCACTTGGAAAAGGTTTTCAAAGAAGTAGATGGGTTTTGCTTTTTAAAGCTATCCAGTATCAGAAACAGTGGCAAATATAATTTATGAACGCAGAGCCAGCAAGTAGTTAGAGACGTTCATGCTGTGCATGCCTTATGTATTAATAAAAGGCACAGGACTTGACAGCTGTCTCTACTCATGCAGTGTAACCTTCTGTATTATACAGTATCATGATTTAATTATAGACTTGGCATGTTGCCCTTAATGACAGACACTTAACATTACTAGTCGAACTATGTGTTATGCACTCCACCTTGAAAGCAGGCACTTCTGATGCCAAGAGAGCACGGCCGATTGCAGTCTTCATGTCCAACTCTCCTCCCTTCTCAGTCAGTGGGACATTTGCCATCAGCTGAAATGGCAATGTCTATAAGTGCGTCAAGAATCCCAGTGCTGTGCTGAACACAAAGGAAAGAACTTTTAAAGGCACGGGTTTTCTTTAAGAAAAGTTTCTATCAGAAAGGTGTAGGAATATTCATTTTTAAATAGTACTGGTGTTTTCCTCATGAAAGATGGTCTGAATATTTAGTTATGCTGTTTTCAATACTGGTTTTGGGCAGTCACACTGTCTCTGTCCCTCGGCCACCGATATCCCCCTTGTCTCTCAAACTGACTAGGCTACCCAATTGTCTCTCTTGGCCTCCCTATTTCCACCAGGATAAGCACTAACTCCTTGGGACTGCCTCCAATACTGCTTCATCCCTGCTGCTTCTCTTATGATCCACTGCTGGCTCACCCTTTTCCATCAGCGATACCAGTCTTGCAACTAAAGGCGTCTTCTGCCCTGATTCCTGCAGTGTTTTCCACATATGAAACAGCAAAAGCTTTCAGAACCTAATATTATTCTAGCTCCCAGAAATACTTTGCAATTATTCATCTCTTCCATGACACTTGCAAGAAGCTGCTGCATCCTTTGCTCATCTATTTCCTTCAGGAGGGAACTGCTCTTTTGTATGTGGGGACAAGCGAATGCTAAGAGGGAGGAAGAGGGAAGAAACTCTTGCAAAAGGAAAAAAAGGTCTGTGTGTTGAGCTGTGGGAAAAGGAAGAGGACAGGTGAAAGGTGATTTTAACTGAAACAAGAGAGGGAGCATAACCACAAACATCCACCTTAACTAACAAGACAAATGTCTCTCAGCACCCAGATAATTTTTCTTGGATGTGCTTTTCCCCCACCTTTATCTTTAGTTGGGACTGTGTTATCTTCCGTGTTTAGAAAGCACCTAGTGGGTGACAGTCGTAAAATCTTGGCTGATATGAAATCATTAGCACTGCCATTTCTGCTGCAAATGAAGGACATTTTGAACCAGAAAACAACCTGCTCCAAGGTACTGCAAGGAACCAGGGGTGTCCTTGGAAGGTGCAGCCACCTCTGGAAAGACACTGAGCACCCTCTGCTCTCAAGGGCAATATAGTTCAAAGCTGATAGGAGTGTGGGGAATTGGGGAAGTGGCTAGGAAATTCACAGTAGACCTGAAGGAAGGGTTATATGCCTCCTGGTGACTTTGTTTTCAGGCAGACACACAAGATGTGCAAAACCAAAAGAGCCTCATTGGGCCAATGTTAGTGCTTCAGCCTCCTTGCAAAAAAAAATCATTAGTCACAGCTCTGAGCGTTCACATGCAAACAGACTGTCCTCTGCCCTGGGATTACCAAATTTACTGTGTCACATCTCCAGCTGGCATAAAGCATAAGTCAGTCTAGTTCTGTGTAGCTTCACCAATTTATGCAATTTGTGGATTGAACTTGTTGGGGTTGCAATTTTCCTCAGGAAAAGGTTCTTTGAAACTTACCTTAATCTACTGCTATTACATCTGAGTGAACAGGGGAAGGAAGCAAGCAAAACCTTAAAAAATGTGGGTTTTGGACTCCGAGCAATGCAGAATATATCTGTACATATCCAACAGCCGTGTTGGAACTGCACTGCCAGCCTACCTAATTGGGATTTAAAATTTGAAAATGGAATAAGAAAACTCTTTGGTTTTCCTTTTTACAAATGTAGTGATTTGAAATTTATTTAGAAGAGTGAAATAAAACTCTCAGGGCAATGACATAAATCATGATAGTGTGTTGATTATCTGCAAGGGACTTTGAATACACTAAAGACTTTACAACATGCTTAAGAATTTGTCTGAAGTGTTTTGATAGATTTATCTTCTTTTTTTTCTTCCCTGTACTTGTCACAAGACTAAGATGCATCTCCCTGAGGACAAGCACTTTGCTTTTTGTAGATTAACTCTGTTGTGATGTTTCTGTTTCTGCTCTGAACCGCCTGAACTCCATGAAGAAATTTCTGCTGGATTGAGTGGTGCAGTGGTCCAAGAGCCTAGTGCTGTGCTGCTTACAGATAGCACCTAATATCACTGTGTGTGTATTTACTTTGCAGATGTAACAGTACTTTGTGTACAGCCAGCTTCTCCTCCCTTCCCTTCCCTGTACAAACTGACTTCATCTGTTTTTCTTGTGTGGAAGAGACCTTTGCAGACATCTGCACCAGAGGAGGGAAGCCCTTGAAAGCAGTGAAAAGGGATGTTATGTATACCTTTTGTGGCAAAATATTTAGAGGGCAATCAAGAAGAAATTTGTTTTCCTTAGCCACAGATTTTAGGAGCATGGTCTTAATTCCTGTGCCTGAGGCTGGATAGAGAGCTGTGACACTGGTGCCACACATTCCTCAGCTGGGTGCGCATAAGAGAAGAGGCAGAGAAGACAGGAAAGGATGTGGTAGTGAATAGCTTTATAAAGAAAAAATAAAAGTCATTTGTATACTACAGATTTCATTTACACTAATAAAAGTGCAGCTGAACCCTTAGGGATCAGCCTGTCCAAGTTGTTAATGCAGATGGAAATGGCACCCTAGGTTGGGTATGCAAATTGCAGTTATGCTAGAATTTGGCTTTTTATATCCCTTAAACTACATTTGTTAACAGCAGAGGCACAGCTATGAGGATGATTATTTAGTTTAAATAACAAGAGCTTAATTATTTAATCTAAAAAATATTTTCCCAATGTCTTCATTACACTTATGTCACCATTGGGCAAGGCTCTTAATGGAAAGATTTCCAATAAGCATACAAGAGGTGCAAAGAACAATTTCTGTTGGGTCCAACAAATTACATCAGGGCATTTCAAATTGCAAAGCACACAAATTGAATGATTATTACAGTTACAGCATTTTGAGTTGCAAATCATTTTGCATTAATTTCTAATGTCAACATATCCAAGTAAAGAATTTTACTCTCTTTTATTCATTTAAGTGTAGATCTGGAACAAAGAATCTTGTGGACATTCTTATCTTGAATATATGAGATTAGTGTCAACTGAATCACAAAAAAACCCCAGCTGCTCCAGTGGGACATCTCTAATCAAGGGTGGCAGGATCCGTTCCATAAATCTCTTGTTGGCAATTAATTTTTTAATTTTTCTGAATGTGTTTTTAGAGAAGATGACAGATCATGTGAATTAGTGAATTCTAAACATTGAGTGTGTTTTTGCTTTCCAAACAGGGCACACTACTGGACCAAGTTTAAATAATGACAAGCTATATAAATTTGCTTACTCAGCTGAAGTGTATGTTGATCAGGTGAAAGCATCACTGCAGAAAAGTGCAGGCTACCGGATTTCTTCTGGTGTGGATGTCAACCTCTTATGGAGAAATCCTGAGAATGATGATGACCAGTTGATCAAAGTTATGGTAATTAATGCCATCAGAGAATTTGAAACATGCTCAATCTTTTTTGCATCTATCTAACTACTCATTTAATCCTGAAGAACTTGTTTTCAGATGAGCTAATCTTTTATTCTTCTCTAGTCTCATCAATTAAAACCAGTTTCTTCGATAAGTTGATCCCTGTAGAATAAGACTTCACAAGAGTGTATCTAACATCATAATCCAGAACTTCACAATATCAGCTGTACTTTTAAACTGCTTCATACAGCTTCTATAGCTTCAAACAACCGGTGTGCAAGAACCTACTTGAGGGGCAACAGATTGTCTGAAGTCCTTGGTTCTAGCTGCAAATCATGACATTTGCTAAATACAAACTGGGTTTGGTACTTCATTTTGTGGTGAATTTTTCTGCCACTTACTTCCCCAGTGGTGAGTGCTGGCTTCTTTTGAAAACATAAACTTAGTAATCATGTAAGATTAATGATCAGAACCAGAAATGAAGAAATAAAAAAGATGTATTAGGTGATTTAGTCTACCCAACCTACCCCAGGTCAATGCTAGACTGCTCTTTACATGAATTTTCTCTGCTTTTACTTTCCTAGATAAGAGATGTTCAAGTTGAAAATGTGAATGAACGTCCAGCTGCTAAAAACATCTTCAAAGGAAAAAGCACAGAGAAGATCATTGGGAAAGAATATCTGGAAGCTTTACAGAGGCCCATAGTTCTTGAGCTAGTCCGTGGAAAAGTAAGACCCCATCTTTTAAAATTCAAACCCCGAGGAAACCTGAGACAAATCTTTTCTTACAATTTGCCAATTCACTATCCTCTCAGTGTTCTTAATATACCATCATGTCCTATCTTTCTATACAAAATATAATAGTTTAGAACAGACTATAATTTACCTGGACAAGGGGCCCTTCTACCCAAGACTCTAGTGTGTTGAGAACACCATACAGTATTGAAATAAACAGCAGGTTGGCCACAAATATATGGGTACTCATGCAGATATATGCACAATTTCTGTGGGAGATTTGTGATTTTGACTTCAGTGAGGCCAAGATATTATCCAAGGTCTGAAGGCAGAAAAGGAGATACAGTTTTTCATGAGGGAGGTTATACTGAGTCTGTGAGAAGCAGTGTTAATCACTTTAAACCCTTAGCAAATACCTTAGCCTGACTGCTTTTCCCACATCTCTGGCTTGCTTAGTTACTTCAGTGTCACCTGCAGTTTCAGTGGTCCCAAGTTAATGAGCTTGACACTAAAACAGCCTTTCATGTTGTTCCTCTGCTGGGAATTTTTTCCAAAAATCAGAAGAGGAGGAACAGTGAGCAGGCATGTCTCAGTAAGTGCCCAGGTTTTATAGCTTGGCCTGAGACAGCAACAAAGCACTGTCCTGCTGCAGGAGCACCCATGTCCAATTGTAGCTCTCAGAGTCCCAGACCTGCTCAGGAGAGTAATCAAGTAAATCCACCTGCCCCTCTTTTTCCCCGAGGAGCTGATCACTTGTCCCCTAGTGCTCTGCCTACTGCTCTGGCCACGGACCAGCAAGGCTTGAGCCATGACTGATCCTTGCCTCCTCTCCATGCTTCTTCAACCTCCGGTTGCTTGTGGCCGTGAGCATTAGGCCAAGAGCCTCTCTCTCCCCTCTGCAGCCCAAGCAAGTAGGCAGGTGGGGTGTGGGCAAAGGGGCAGTGAGAAAGGAGGAAGGTTGAAGGTCACACTCCCTTTTCTCTTCTGTGGAGCAGAGTGAAGGCGGTGACACCCTATCCCAGCAGGATCTTTACCTCCTGCTGTAAATAGGCACTGAGCACATACCATGGTCGCCAGCTCAGCCTGCTGAATTGCAGCTGCTATCAGCCCTGCTCAGTAACTTTCAGACTCAGCCTTGTCATCAGTTTTACACAACATAAAAAGAAACAGGACAGCGCTGACTCCCAACTGTATGCATCCCTAAGTGAGGACAGAAGTATCAGAAGAACACAGTCAAAATACATCTGTTCCTTATACACGAAGCAGTTCACATGCTAAGATTGAGATGTAGTATTAAAACCTTGGGCTTTTCCTCAGGTAATAGGGTCTGTACACTCCTTTTATGATTTCTGTGTGGTGTGATACTTTCATCCCTGGCACAGTGATTTCACTTTCCAGGGTTGCCCCAAGATAACATGCTGATTGTACTTACAG
The DNA here is from genome assembly GCA_013398125.1 of Aegotheles bennettii. Taxonomy (NCBI): domain Eukaryota; kingdom Metazoa; phylum Chordata; class Aves; order Caprimulgiformes; family Aegothelidae; genus Aegotheles; species Aegotheles bennettii. The sequence continues at coordinate 128,028 of VZRW01011371.1, read as the reverse complement.
TTCCTGAAAAAAGTGCACTTTAAAAGTACCTTGAATGCAAAGTGGAGGTGCAAAGTCTTGTTACCAGAGGAGAGGCTTAAGCACAACAGTTGACCCACGAAGAGCAAAGGTTGTAATGTATTTGACACGTCATTTAAGTAATTCTAACTGACACTTACCTATGATTCATTCTGGGTTTTCATGACCTGTGATTAAAGTGCAACAGATATGATGCCCCTGTTAAAAGGCGTTATCTGAGGATTATGCAGAAAAATGAGTCACTTGTGAAATTATGTAAAGTTTCCCATTTCCCTTCTAAATTCTCTCTAATTAACAGGAGGAAAGGTGCTCACTGCACTAAAACTGTACTCAAGTACAGCTGAAGCCCAAAACATGTTTGTCAGGCCCTGCAGCCTCTGGAGTTTGCTTAAATAATGGCAACGGGTCCAAATTCAGCTTCCCAAAAAGAAAATAGTAAACCATTTTTTCTAGAGATGCTCCTCACTATTCCTTTCTCATGTAACCAGATTTCTTATATACTTGTTTTTTATTCCTACAGGTCAAAAACTTCTACTCATATCAAAATGAACCTGCTTTCACTCAAAATATTAAGAGAGGTCTGGCTAGCCTTTTTCAGCTACAGCTGCACTCCGGCACTGCCAGTGAGGTATGATGTTATATCTGCTAAGATAATCATTATCAGAGAAAGAAGCAGAGCCTGGGCTGTTCTGAAAGGCAGACCTGTGGCTCCTGATGACTTCAGAAGGAATGAACTGTGACAGAAACCAGCCTTTTGATAGCATTTGAGGTTGGGGGCGTAAAGACAGACTCCTGAATATTTGGTGACACAAGTCAAGTTGCTGCAATTAACGTAAAGCATTGGAGAAATCCATTTGATTTAAAATGCTCTTATCAATTTAGCAGAATTTGGTTAAAAACCAACCTAAACCAGGTCACTCTAAAGAGGTTACACTGATGTTTAAAGTCAGTTGATACCTAAACTCAATTCAATGAATCAGGCCATTTAAAATCAGAGTACCCACAAAAAGTTAGCAGTGTTTAGCCACATCCATTTAGCTTGCATTAAAGTGTTAAATTTCTACATCTGCCCACATGAACAAAGCTGAAATTTAACTTGAATTTGTGAGTATAGTGCCAACTGCTTGGTGTTTTCTAAATTATCTGCTTAAACAAATATTGTTACTTTCCTTCATAACCATCTAATGAAAAATACCCGTGCCTATCCAAAGCATAGTAGTTAGAAACACTGGTATCTTCAAAACCGGTAAATGAACCCAAACAGTGTAGCATCTCAGGTACAGGATTCTAACAGTGGAGAAAATGGTTTGTCTTTGGAAGGTGTTCTGGAGTCGCAAAGATAAATTAAAGAAATTTTCCTAATCTAACTCTTTTTTTCAAGGTGGACATATCTGGAAAATGCAATACTACTTACCATGTGCGGCAAGATCAAGTGACTAAAGTAAAAGCCCTGGACTCCTGTGAAATAGAAAAACAAGGATTTACCAGCCCCAACCGGGTATGGTCTCTTTAACAAAATAAAATCTGCTCTGCCTATTTAAAATATATTCTTAGTAGCTCAAAAGTCCTTTCTTGCATTACAGAAAGCAAATTCTACACGTACATTTAGCAATAGTACTAGTACAAATTTCATATGTAGTACCCATGGGGAGAACAGGGAATGGATTCTTCTCTTGTGTAAACCACCTTGGTTCATCTGACATTGAATATAGCACAACAATTTGCGTATTTTTTTAATCTCATCCATAACATATTTTGGTTTCTATGCAGATTTACAGCACTTTTATCCTGGTTCTACTGAAGTTTTAATTGATGTAAGGCTTCTTTTTTCTTTGGAGGAGAATACTAGATACAGTCACAGTCATAGTCATAACAGTAACCTTTCTCCTAGCTTCTAAGTTACAGCATTTAGTGTACACAATAAATGCCAGGCACGATGCTGTCTCCTGAATGGAGCCCAGCCAGGCTTCCATGGAAGGTCAAAGGCTTCCCTAATGCACAGGTGTAATATAGGAAATGTGCTGTAGAGGTAACTGCAGCCCTATTATGGCCTTAATGGTCCTATACTACTAGTAAATGCCTTTCTAAGTGGTTACTCCTGAGTGCAGGCTGGACACATGCTGAAGGCACTGGGCATCTCCGCATCAGTAGCTGACCTTTCTCAGCTCAGAGAAGTGCAAAGGTGAACACGCTCTGTTAATAAACCTCCTTAACACTATGACTGAATTCCAGATTTTCACACAAAGACTTCATCTTGTTTACAAACAGATCAAGCAAGGTTGATGGCTTTCCTTCCCCGGTGTGAATATGACAATCTTATTTACAAGATATTTCCATGGAAAAGCTTCTCATCTTATGTAAAGCATATTTTTAACTAAGTGTAGTACTGGGCATTTTCCCAGCTGAAACCTGCTCTATAACTTCCTCCCCTCCTTTCCTTTTTTTTGTTCCCCCTGGCATGTATTGAATTTAAAACACATGCTGCAGAAATGAGTGACTTCTTGTTGCAGAAGGAATTCTTGAGAACCTGGGTTATAGGCTTAGCTTGAGATGTTGTCAACCCACATGCAGCTTCTTCATTTGGCTCTATTTCATTACAAGTTTTGCCCTGATTTGGAATTGTGAGCTCTTTTCCTATTCTGCTGTTTACTGACAAGCCCTTTTTCTGGTTTATTTTTTATTTATTTTCAGATTTTAGATGTCGGTACAAAAGCCACATCTGCCACAATTTATGTGCTGGAAGACAGTTTCATTAAATCCATTAAGGCAGAAGAGACTTATGCTTCAGTTCTGAATTCCCGACGAAAAACAGGTGCCAAAATAGTTTCAAAGTAAGTTGGGCAATTTGACTGTCATTGATGGTAGCAAGGCTAATGGTTCAAGTCAGGTTATATGTGTCTGTCTTAGAGCATCAAGATCCAAGGTTATAAACTCTTCAGATAAGGATTTGGGTCTCTTTTGTATCCATATGGTACCTAATCCAACTTTGATTAAGGGCTCTACCACACTGCAAATAATAAATAATGGCTTTCATAAGAAATTTAGTTAAAACAGCTGGAATTGGCAAAAACATTTAGCGCAACACGTTACTTCTGTAGGTGTTCTGTTTCTGTGTCTTGTCATTAAGAAATTCTTCAAATGAATCTCCATTTCTAGTATGTGAAAGTTCAGAAGTTTAGAAAACAAAATCTGCTTCATCGAAAGGAAACAACAGTGAAACCTAGATCTGTGTTAGACTCCACACTCTAAAACACTGGAAGTTTGGAGATACTCATAAGTGATAAGTGATTCAGGCACCTCCTTAGTATTGTGATATTTAAAAAATGTACGCTCAAATTCTCACTTTTCAGATCTTCTTATGAACAAATATACGAAACCTATCAGAATGTTACTGAAGGCTGTTTACCAGCTGCTATAAATGTATACTTTAGAAAGTCTATTATTCAGGTATTTTAGTCTATTATTCAGGTATTTTAGTCACGTACCTCTAGCAGTAATTCTGCTGGTATCAGATACTTCTGTTACCTTAAAAAAGTCATAGACTTGTCATGTTCTCACGTTTTAAAATAAGACTTCGATAAGTCTGTATTCTATATTTTTGGGCTGTAGAGGGGTTTTCTGTTTCTTCTTGCCATGATTTCTGCATTTCTGCTCTAACAGTTGAGCTCTAACAGTGCTTCATCCCATGAATACGCAGGCAAAGACTGGAACTGAAGTCAGTACAAGCTGGCCCTGGACTGATCGCTGGGAAGCAAGTTGCTGGTGTTATCAAGACCATGGACTCCAGTTATGTTGCCATGCCACTAGTAGCAGAGCCAGTCAAATCCAAATGCAAAAAGTGTCCTTCAGTAAGTAAATACAGGCTCGTTAGACATCAGGTCAGTTAGCTGAGCAGAACAAGTGTGAAAGAAGTTTCTGTCCAAGCAGCCCACTAGGAGAGGTCTAACATAGCAGTATAAAACACACCCCAGAGTGGGGAGCACAACAGTGATGCAATGGTGCTCCACCACACAACGGTGCTTTAAGATCTACCTCTAAAAGTACCAGGCTTTTTGCTCTCTTTCAACGATTGAATGCAGTATTTCTCAAGACCATTTGAAAATACAATACCCTTTTGTTTTGTTTCATCTTTGTCAATTTTGAGTTGACAGGAGCTTATTTCCTCTGCATGATGGTGTGGGAAATTACTTTTTAGATGATTGGCCAGTGTTTATAAACAATTCTGTCAGGGAGGAGCTGAACTGCTACTAGAAATTAAAGGTAGTTAGCCATTCCTTAGGTAAGCTAAACATTTGTTGGTAATATATCTAGCCTCTTCTTATTGCCTGACCTGGAAGTTTTTAACTTAAAAGACTTTATAGGTATTTTATAAGTATAAAATGAAGCTTTAGTATTCTTGGCAAGTCTAATACTATTCTCATTTTTCCCCTGGAAAAAAAAATTACCTTGTTTTTTTTTTGTATTTAAGACATCTAAAGACTATGAAGAGCTTGGTACTGTAAATGTATCATCAAATGCTATTCATAATAAACTAATATACATTGCTACAGTGATTCTTAGCAAACAGTTTTAATGCTATTACCATTGTGGAATTAAATTAGCAGTGAATGGGAATATTAATTTAAAGATAATTATTCTCTGTCAGTTTTTGATAAGCAAATCAGGCTTCTATTCAGAATACATCATTTTAATCCTCCAGAAATACTCCTTGTGACCACAAATAGCTTACTATATTGGAACTTGTTATTTGGAAGTAGCATTGCACTGTAATAATTTATCTTGTCTAGTGTTTGTTGATCTCAGAGAAAATTAAAAAATATTTTGGGGGAAATGAAATAGAAATGATGCTGCATGCATGCTGGAGCAGTTCTGAGCAGAGAACATCAAGGGATCTTAAACAGTGCAGGGCTTTTTCCCTGACTCTGCCCAGCAGGGTTTGTGCTGGCCAATTTGCCACTCGTAACTGAGTTTGTTGTAATAGTTATAGAAGTTCTAGAGATAATTTCCAGAACGAGTAACAAACATAGGGTATAATTCCAGACCACTGCCTGGGGGCTGAGCTATGTCATTATAAACCTAATGGCAGGATGAGAATGAAGTTCTGCTTTCTCACTGTATTTTGCAGTAACTGCTATGAAAAGATGGGGTCTATAGACAGAACACTGTATCTGAAGCATCAACATAAGATTTGGTACCTATATATCATAGTATACATTAGTGCCATGTTGACATGGTGTGCTCTACAGTTTCACATTTTTGAAAATCCTTTTTAAATCATAACAGGTCTTATCTCTATCTTTATAAATTTGATAAAGTAACCATTACTATCCTCACTTCACAGATCACAGCATTACATTCTGTGAGGTTGTGGCCAATATCTACATTTAAATTTAGGCCTATATTTCTGTGTTTAGACATCATAAAGCATTCTCTTCTCAGAATAGCTCATGGTTCTTACATTTTTTTTATGCTTATGGTTCCTACAGGAATGGATGCTTGCCCCTTCTGAAATTGTAGTGGGTTTGTTCTGTCTTGTGCAGACAACCCATATAGGTTGGCAAAGCAGCTGTCAGGCACTGATATTCAAAACGAACTCCTGCTCAGTTTAGGACCTCTTGGTTTGGCTTGCATTTTCCTAGAGTGCCCACAAGACCTCTGGTCTGATCTCTGTCAGAGAGACAGAGATTTGTGTCCAAGCTCAGCTGAATTGACATGTGGAGGTGTATATATCTATGCCTGAATCCTTGGGGCATTCAATCCAAACTGCCTGACATTTGCATCAGGAGAATGCAATTACAACAGTAAAGTCATGGTCACTGCAGGAGACAGCACCTGCTTCTTGTAGCACTTGAATGGTTAGGACACCCCTCCCAGAGAGAAAGATTTAATCTCCACTCTCTTTTGCTTGAGATGGCTCCAGCTCACACCTCTCACCTTGCTTGTCTCTATGGCATGGGCTAAGATGACTAAGAGCAGCCCACACAGCTAGGCTCTGTGCAGGAGAAAATGCAGGATTAATGAGGTTGGAGATTTTTTGCTGGGCTATGATGCAATTTCAACAGGGGGAATAGAAAGTGCCCCATATGTTTACCCAGTTTATAATAGCCTCACTGACCTTGGTGCTAAGCACTAGTCACCCATGGAGGTTAACAGACCCATCTGTGCCTCAGAACACAAGCTCCTCCCAGTTGGTCATTAATCCTCATGAAATATTCTATGTCTCAATCATTGTTGCCTAATTATTGTTTGTTACAGCTGATGGAAGTTGCACTCTGTACTGCTGAATGATACTTCTATTTGCCATCAGGTTCAAATGTTATTGCCTAATACAAAACCCATGAAGAGGGGAAGTATTTTGATAAAAGTCAAATGGGTGCTAGTGTTATTTCCCACTTGGGAAAACTGCACTAAACACTTCTGCCAAGAACAGCTGAGTTTTCACCAAGGAATTCTCAATAATTTCAGATAACAGAGGCAAAGGCAAGTGAGAGAGGAAAGGTCAAAACACCCGCACCAATTTCTTATGGGAGTGTATCCAGAAGGACAGGTATCGTTGCTTTGGTACCATGTTGGCTCATTCAGGTCAAAAGTGTGGTGTGTGGAATAAATACAGCAACAACATTTGAAGAAGCCGAAACCTGTTCTAACACTATCTTGCCTATGATTTTGCACAATAACCACAAACCCTTCCCCATCTTATGTAGGTTTATGAATAAGAAATGGGAATTATTTATGGGACAATTACTCCTGTTCCACACTAACAACTTACAAATTTACCATCTTCTAAGAAAATATAATTAATTTGTGAATTGGGGATTGTGCATCTCCTGCTTTTAAAAAAAATTACTTAGGACAAAACAGGAACAAGAAGGCAAACACTGTGTTCACCAGAAAGCACAGTAAATTTGCAAAAGAAGATAATTCACCTTATTGCAGTTACAGTATAAATAATAATGTGGGATTTTTTTCCAAATTAGACTGCATTTAAGGTAATTTATCTGGAAAATACTAAAGTGTTGGAAGAGAGACAGCTGTAGAAAAGTTTCAAAGATATTTGTGTTGAGATGGTATAAATTAAATAATATTTAGCTAAAGAATCAGCAATCTACTGGATTTCAGCTAATTTTAGCAATAGCTGCCCTACATGCATTTAGTAGTCTGATTTTGAGAACTGAAATCACAACCTGAGAGATTTGACATAATGTGCATCATTTTGCAGCTTTCTGAACACTGGCAGAGCATCAGAGAACATATGCACCCTGAAAAACTTTCCAAAGCTGAAGCAGCAAGAAGCTTTTTGTCCTTCATTCAGAACATCAGAAAAGCTACAAAAGAGGAGATACTGAAAATACTTAGAAGTGAAAATAAAGAAGTTCTGTAAGTCATCATGAACGAGCTTTCAAAAGGTTTAAGTTACTTAAAACTACGGAAGGGCAAATTGCATACAAACAGATTCAGTTCTACTGGTGATGTCCTAGCAACACAAAACCAGTATTCAGAACTGTCTACAGGAAAAAGATCCTTTTTTTTAATGTTGTGTTTGTTCTTTTACTATATTTGCAGCACACTGTTCAGCCACCAATATTGCAGATAGAATGCAAGGCAAACATGTTTGTAGCTTACTCAAAGGTTCTCATCCTGACTGCTTGTTCTGAAATAATCTAACTTGTTCTTGGCTTGCCCATTTGTTTCCTTCAAATGAAAATACATCAAAAATGGGATGGTTCATGCCTAGATATTGTCCTAAATTAGAGTTTGGGTGTGAACAGCATCCGCAACTAGGCTTGAGAGTTGGAAAGTATTTCCAAGTCCTGCCATACAGTCAGGATCTTTCAAACAAGTCATAGCAGTTGTTAACAATATAGATAAACCTGAAAGTAACTCAGGTATCATAGAAGCCTCTTCTCTAATTGCCAATGTGTATGTAGAAATAAAACACTTCTTTACCATTTATAATCCTGTCCTGTAAGCTTTAAGATACTCTGGATAATTCTGGTTTTTTAATACTTTTTTCCTCCCCTATTTGCATAAATTCGAATATTATTATCCATGCATATGAATAATTTCTGGAGTTCATCTACCATTTTGAGGTGGAAGAATCCAGGAACACATTTTTTTCCAACAAGAATAAAAAATTCTGTCTCTCACCTGCAATGAAGTGATCTTTTAGCACATTAGCTTCGTTCTTTCTATATGCAGCAATATATTTTGCTTATTACAATGTTATGTTCATTTCCACTTCTCTGTAGTCCACAGGTAGTGGATGCCGTAACCTTTGCTCAGACCCCAGCATCGCTGGAGGCCATACTGGAGTTTCTTGACTTTAAGGATGCAAGCACTTCTATCCTGCAGGAACGATTCCTGTATGCCTGTGGATTTGCTTCTCACCCCAGTGAAATGCTCCTGAAAACTTTAACTGTAAGTCAAAGGACAAAACAAATGCAGTGGAGTAAATACTCTTGAGCCTCATCCCTGTCAAGAGGGAAGGGAAGAAGAAATGACTGTTACTGTTCTACTCTCTTTATCCCTTCAAGGATTTCCTTTAAGTTTGACAGTAGCACATAGCCTGGAAACAAGAAAAAAGATCGTAGGTCCAGACTGAAAGTCTATTTACTTTGTAAAATGTTATCAATATCTACTACTTGGAAAACAAACATAATTCAGAGCGTTAGCAAAACAGTTTGAGGTTTGTTTGATTGTTGCCTTGTCAAAGTCCTGCAACTATTTAATAGCTTTTTCTTTTTTTAAACGTAGCTTATAAATTAATCTACTAATTGGGACACTGAAAGTACAGGGTGTTTCAAACAGATGGAGCCAATTTGAAATCACTATACCTCTGCAACCACGAACTGCCCATGATGTTGTCTGTACAGCAGGTGGAGTGTACATAGAGCATTTATAAAAGGGTTGCTAAAACTTGGTAACTCAATAACCCTTTTATAAATTTTTGTGTAATTGTAATATTTTGCCATCGTGAAATATACTGCTTTGAAATTGGGTCCATCTCTTTTAAACACCCTGTAACTCAAGGAATAAATGGCAGTCAGTTATACATAACAATAGAGCTGTGCTCTGCAGAGCCTGAGCCCAGGCCATTGTGAACATCACTGCTTTTGCATTGCACTCGTGTTCATAGGAAATGAGGGAGGGTATTCAGCTCACCGCAGGCTGTGGTTCATCATATTTAGATGGAGAGACTAACAGCATTGCTTTTGCATAACAGGCTAAGTTCAAGGGTGATATCGCAAATGAAGAAATCAGAGAAACTCTTGTCATTGTCATGGGAGCGCTCATCAGAAAGCTGTGTGACAAAGAAGGCTGCAAGCTTCCAGTGAGTATCTGCTGTTCACTGCTAGTCAAATTCTGGACACGTGTAAATGATCCCTGCGGGTGTTACTGGGAGAGCATGAGAGACATGGGAAGCATATTCCCTCCTGTTTTAAAATATGCCCATAAACTCCTATGTTTGATAGAGAGAGGATTTTCTTTTTTTTTTAATAATGACATCAACTTTGTCAGCTTTAGGCTTTAATCTGGTCTCTTCCCATTTCTGTGGATTTCTCCCAGTTTGCCTGTGTTTGACAGAACTTTTTGCCTAGTCTGTCAGGGGAAGCAGTACTTGTACTCTCTTGTCCAAAAGCTTTACATGTCCTCAGAGAAACACTGTCAAACTCAGGATGTATTTAGTATTTGCAATCACCTTGTGTTATTTCAGCTCTGAGAAGAAAATTCATTGGTTCAAGTACTCAGCTCTGCCCCAAATACACATAGAACAACCCAGGAGGAAGGCTATCACCTTGGCAATGGACTGAGTAGATGCTGGTGATAGAGGATGAGGATGATCTGACAAGGCACTGCTGTCTGCTGGATCTGTGCTGTTCGGGATTGTAGCACCCTGCTGAAAAGACAGAGAGGACCTGAATGGCCCTTAGGAATCCCTTTTTCCTTCTCCTGTTAATTGCCAAGCTCTCTTATAACATTTTGTTATGAAGCACTAAACAAGGCTTCCCTTGTCCTTTTTTGTGGGGACATGTTGACCCCACAAGTAAGAACTGTGAAGTCCCTGGATCAGGGCAGGAGCAGCTAGCAAATGAGAAAACTGTGGAGCAGGTGCCACTGTGGCTATAGCCACTTTGGTTATGCTACACGGAAGCCATTGACATACAGTTTACAAATGACACCTTCACTAACCCTGTGCAATGATGCTTTGAACAAAAACAGGCTAGAACCCAGCCCTGCCCCTCCTACTTTGTTGAGGGAAAAAGGTAGGTTTATTAAAACATGCTGTTGAATTTCTTTAGGCTGTTATGGAAGCCAAAAGGCTGATTCTAAATAGGCTGGAAAAGGCTAAGAAAGATGACAACGTGAGGATGTACCTGCTGGCACTGAAGAACGCACTCCTTCCTGAAGCAATTCCACTGCTTCTGAAGTATGCTGAGTCAGAAGAAGGGCCCATCAGCAATGTTGCTGCCACCGCCTTACAGAGATATAATCCTTCTTATCTCACCAAAGAGGTAAGAAAACGTACTGCCCAAGAAAAGAAGTTCAAGAGACTGTATTAAATATAAAGTATAAATTAACAGAGTTCATTTGTCAGTCCCACTCATTCTAAAGACATCCCATGTATTGTTTTTTTACCTCCAGGAAATTATTATACACACTTCAGTTCCAGCCAGAAAACTCTATACATTCCTGCTTGTCAAATTCCAGCTTCCAGTCTGCCAGTGCTAGTCAGCCTTTGGCTCCAGAGTCACACACACAGACATTGTCAGTGGCTGGCAGTCTGCAGGGAAAACTGGCCTGCCTTCACAAGAGCACGGCCTTCTCCATGATGCACAGGAGACATTAGCCACACTAGGACACCTGCAGAACCAGCCCTTTTGTGTGCTTTTACATAGCCAGGGAGCATGCATGGAGTAAGAGAAGGGTAAAATAGCTGTATCTTACCTTGCAGCTTTCAAGAGTAAGAGAAGACATGTAAAACAGCAGAACATGAGGTCCTGCCTGTAGAGAATGTAGAGGTTGACCAGGAGGGCTGCTCTGTCAATCAACAATCAGGTAGCCCTCTGGTCATCCTCTACATTGCCTCTGCTGCGTTACCCTGCACTGCATTTCATACCTACCGCTGGCAACTGTCAGGTTGTCAGGGTGCTGCTCTGCAATGGGCATGTCAGAGGCCATTCTGTCACTGGTGCTACATGGCTCTCCATGGATTTACCTGTAACAGAGATGTGTCACAACCTTCTCTGGGACACAAGGTCACCACAGGCACTGTCTAGAAAATTCAAATTGCAAGTTTCTTGATTTTTTAAGTACATTCATTTAGCAATGAAGGAAATCTCTCCCTTGATCTTACCACTGCCACATATTTTGATTTTAGTGCTCCCACTTATTTACAGTCCCACTGTGAAAATCAGTGTGGAAGGCTGTATTTGGACCGTGGTTGAGAGAACATAACAGATGCCCCACTTGCCCATGTGGTCACTGAGCTATACATGTCTCATACATTCCAAAAGGACCATTAAAAACAGGGTGCTGAAAATATATCCTTATGTATTAGCCTCAGTTATGAAGCTAGCTTAAGCTGATATTGTAAACAAGATTCCAATCTGTACTTTGCCCAGTCATCTGTGTGAGCACTGACCAAATAATCTGTTTCCTGACCAGGTGAAGGAAACAATGAACAGGATATACCACCAGAATCGTAAAGTCCATGAAAAGACAGTACGAACCACTGCAGCTGCTATCATCTTAAACAGTAACCCATCCTACATGGAAGTGAAAAACATCCTGCTCTCCATCGGTGAACTGCCTCTGGAAATGAACAAGTACATGCTCTCCATGATCCAAGATATACTTCACTTTGAAATGCCTTCAAGGTACAATAAGTTCAGTATAGATACACATCATCCTTACTTCTTTGCAGAAACCCAAAGAACACACAGGTTCTCATGAATTACTACTGTAAAATTTAAGGAAAGTATAAAAGGACACCTGAATTTTGTGTCATGTTAAGTATTGATGTTTCAGAATAAATCTCTGTATTTCAATGACATTCACTTAATAGCTATTCACATTTTCAGAGGTACAAATAAGAATTAGACATCTAACTTGCATTACTGTAAACAATGTCATTCGTTGGTCTTCATTTTCTCAGTAGGGTCCTTGTTTTTATATTTTAAGAACCAGTGAACCAGAAAAAATTTAAACATCACAGCAGTTAGAATGACAAAAATCAAAATATCTCTCCTCAACACCATTAATTTTCAAGTAAGACTTTTGCTTGCCTTTCTGCCTATAACTGAGGGGAGTAGCTGAAAGCAGAAAAGAGACTCTGGGTCAGGGCAGATTTTTAGTGGGAAAATGTGAGGATTTCGAAGACCTCTTTCCTACTGGGAAATTTACTCTATCTCAAATTTGATAATTCTATAGAGCAGTAATCCATTTGGTACCATAACATTTTTTGTCTCTGTGTTTTTGATTGTTTGTTTGTTTGTTTTGAAATACCACAGCAAAATAGTCCGGCGAGTTCTGAAGGACATGCATACTCATAACTACGATCGCTTCTCCAAGATGGGCTCTTCCTCTGCCTACTCTGGCTATATTACACGTATGTAACAATCAAACTGTCTTTTAACCCTGTTTGTATTCCCAAACATTTGATTAATCCACTAGTTTAGTCACAGGTACCTTCTTTCTTTTTAATTAAGGTGGTCCTGATGTATCATCCACATACAGCCTTGACATCCTCTATTCGGGCTCTGGCATTTTAAGGAGAAGTAATGTGAACATCCATATTTTTGATAGAAATGCTGAATTTCATGCCAGCCAGGTAACTGCCACACTGTACCAAAAAAATAAGTCAATATGTGGTCCTCTTCTTACAGCTTCTAAATAATTCATCTAATGCTTAAGCCCATGAGGTTTGCTGCACTGGGCAAAGAACAAGCCAGTAACAGGGGAAGAACAAACTCACAACAGCCACTGGGTCACATCTTTGCCCTAATAAAAGAGGTGTTTTGTTCTTGTTATAGTTTGAGGGCCCCTCAAACTATAACAGTTCTGTATCAAGTTCTGTCTCTGGTTAAAGCCTATACTGTTTATCTGATGTAATCAGTATAAACTTTGCCAGTTTGTAAAACTGTTTTGTGCTGTGTTTCACGTATAGGATAGAATGTAAATACAAGGAACAGATCAAATGTACAAATCAAAAAGATTTAAATGAGATGCCTCTGCTTTGGACTTTTCTTAATCTTGGGAAATACCTTCAATATTATAATCCTCCTAAATTTCCACAGGACAAAAATTATGCAGTGGAATATCCTTGAGTTTTTCTCCCAACTGTCTGTGGAAAATAGTCATATGAATAAATAAAATTTTCCTTTGTTTGAAAGAAAAGTAGGCTTGGGATTGTGATCTGCATGTGAGCAAATTCTGCCTGCATCTTAAAGGGAAAAAAACATGCCATGAGATTATTTTATTTTATTTTATTTTATTTTATTTTATTTTATTTCTAGCTGCTCTACCTAGTTCCCTTAAGTCTTAACCTCATACTTTTTCATCTACAACTAAGAACCTAACTAAGTTAGGGAAATGTTTAGGGTTGTTAACACCCTGGGTCAGGCAGAGTTTTTTCATTGATTCTGTATCACTGTTGCTTCTTAGGTGGTGATTGAAGCTCAAGGTCTGGAGTCCATAATAGCTGCCACTCCTGATGAAGGCGAGGAAAACTTGGACTCCTTTGCTGGCATGTCAGCCATTCTGTTTGATGTTCAACTCAGGCCAGTTACATTTTTCCAAGGGTATGGTGATTTAATGTCTAAAATGCTCTCAGCAACTGGAGATCCCATTAACGTGGTGAAAGGACTTATCCTCCTGACAGATTACTCACAGGTACTAATAGCACACTGTTTGCTTCTTTTTCTGCCTTTTAAACACAGATGCTCCCTCCTCCATACCGTTATTGTAGAACATCTTATTTTCTTTCTTTTCAATGGTGATAAACCTGATCAATGTTTTATGTTTATCTTACTGTGGGAGCAATAGAAAAGTCACAGGTATTAAAAACCAGAATGGAATTACATGAAAAGCAATCTAGAACACAGGTCAGAACACATTTCATCCTAGAAAACAAAGTAACACTGAATAAAAGCAAATCCAACTGAGTTTCCTGTAGAAAACTCATTTTGCTATCAGGTATGGCCTCCCCTCACACATTTTATTGTAGTGCAGTATTGCCCTATGTAACCACCCAAGTTTTCTTCTTCACGAGTTGTCCAGAGACCTTATGTCCAATTAGGCAATAACTGTCAGGTACTGAATGAATGAATCACTGGTACTCAAACTTTCCCAAATAGCTAACCTTTAAAGAACAATGATAAGAGATCCAAATTCCAAATTCTTATTTCTAGGCAAAACCAGGAATGAAAATGAGGATTAGACAGTTTCTATGCAACTGTCACCTCAAATGGTCTCCCAATTCAACTCTAAAATATAGACTTACATACAAACATAAGCAGCTGCGTAATGTGTTATTGGAGGACTAAAAATCTAGACATGTCTCTGAAAGTGCAGTGCCAGAATTTGGTTTGATATTTTTTGTTCTTCCCAAGCAGGGATCTCCTTAGAACCTGAGGGTTTAACAGCAGAACTCAGCTCGTAAAACATCTGCAGACTTGAACTTTACATTTTACTTTTCCTCTTTAATTCTTGGCAAAAGAAAATGCCAAAAGCAGATGATGAGAAATTCCACTCTGATCAAAATTACACAGAAATACCCCCTGCACATGACAGCTGTCCCCCTCCTGAACCCAGCTCAGCCCCCTTACAACGGTATTATAAGTCTAGAGGGCTTCCCATGTAGTGCACAAATTGGCTAACTAAAGCTCATTCCAACAATGCTTTACAGTTCACACGCAGATTATGGGTGAAAACTTTACCATGACCTATTTAACAGACAGACTGCAGAGGTGAAAAAGATAATCATGCCCAGTCCTGAGCATACAAGCATGGTGTTTACAGAACTAAATCTTTCCAACTGCTGTGCATGCACCAAGCTCCATACATACCCTGGCTGAATCAGCTGGCGGCCCCCTCTGAGAATTCTGCCGGCCAGCAGATTCTCCACTCCTCATCTTTGGAGAACCTCACAAAAGTCTGGGGCACATGAAGGCTGGGACTGCATGTCATTTTTAACAAGATCAGGGTGTAGCATTTTCAGTCACTCACTGGCTCTCTGGAAGCCTGGGCAGCAGTGTGATGAGATGGGATCCCACCCTGCTTTCTCTCTTGTGCCACTAGCACAGTTGCTGCCTAAACTCTTTGGGTCTCAAGCAGTGAACACAACCAAAAGTGTGTGTACACAACCAAAAGTGTGTGTTCACAACCAAAAGGGCACTTGTTCTTACCTCTGCAGCCCACAAAGGCAAAAATTGTTTAAAGCACTGTTAAACACAGCTTCAGGCTGAGCTGTGTTTTAAACACAGCACATTTTTCTAAGAATGGTTTTATAGCTATGTTCCACGTCACCAGCAACATCAACATGGTTTGGGCACTTCCATATAACCCAGTTAAGCTTCATTAGAAATGCTTTCACATATCAGGTTCTTGAACTGTGATTACAACTGTACCAGAAAACACTGTCAGAATGGAAGTGTGAATGGTGTAACACTGGAACTGAGGAAAAACAATGCAAGAGAGCCACAATTAATCTAGCTCCTTGGTAGTTGAGTACTACCTCCACTTCTGCTGGCCAATATGCACACGCCTTGCCCAAACCATAAGCCCCTTTACAAATTCATGCTGCCAAAAGTGGATTTGTCTTCTTTCAAAGAAGAAAGCCAGGCATTGGAAAGAGTGCCCATTCTATAATAACAAAATTCAGTGTGCCACAGCTGGCCACAGAGTGTTTCCAGAATAGGCAAAAACCAAACCTAAGATACAGACAGCACAGTTGGGATCAAACTTCAAAAGGATGGCTTGGAAGCCAAGGCTGGAACTTAAAATGGGGCAACTGAATTGTCAGAAAAGAACTTATGTAATATTTGGGTTGCAATTTTTGCATTCGTGCATGAATTTGAAAGAAGTTCTTTTTAAATATTAGAAAAGTTCTGCTCCACTCTTGCTGTTTCTAAGGACGATTTTGCACAAAAAGACCAAAACTGAGTTGTACCCAAAGTGCTGTCAAATCTACTAAATAACTCTTCCCTGGAAAATAGCCTCCTTTCACTAACTGTAAAACTGCAGTAATCACAATAGGCACTTTGGAGCTTACATCTCCCCCAAAATCTGTGAGATCTTTTCTCACATAACTCCACAATCTGAAATCAGAGTGTATTTTACAACCATTGCCAGTTCTCACAGTGTTGTTTCAGGGCTAAGAATAACCATCAGGAAGTCATAATTCCCTCTGTAAAATAAATAGCTCTCATAAAACTGTTTTTGAGACTCCTAAATCACCTGCATTAAAGCTCAGTAGTGTTAATATTTCTCCTAGGCAATACACCTGCCAGAAGCACAGAGAAATGAAATACTGTATTATTAGGTCAGAGAAGCCATTTGAAAGCCAGACCCCAGTGGAAGATGGCCAGTTCCCAAAGAAGTGTCTGTTTCAGCCGTCTCTGTGTTGCATTGCAGTAGCACTGTCAGTGCAGCACATACAGAAACATTTTTAATTTGAAACATAGCACGTTTCAGCATTTTAAAGAATAACAAACTACCGATTTTGATCTTTTGGATCACATTTTCCACTGCAAATGACACACAAAGCTTAAACAGGAAGGGAAAGCAAATTACTGCTCCTGAGGAGGCTGAGTCCCTGTGCTTTACAACTCCCATCAGCCATCACATGAGGCAAAGGACAGGACTGAGCTCTAAATAAGGAAATAGATAAGCTAGTAAACACAAGACAAGTACTCCTTTACTTCTCTACTGGTTTCAGTGGAAAAACCTGACTTAATTCTAGATAGCCCTTAAAGCCTTAAACTGTGCAGTCATTGCAAACCAAAGCTCCTCTAATATTATTAGATGCAATTTGACAATGCATCTAAAAATATCTGTTCCTCTAGTTGTGTGTACGTCTCTACCAGAATGTATACTGTTACCTCCTTCCTCAGTAACAGCTACCCACCAACTCAGCCCCAATCGAAACCAAAGTAAAATAAAGTAAAACAAACTTCATTTCCACACCTAAACGGACCAACAAGGAAAGTATTCCTTGTCCCATTGAAGTCGGTAGAAAAACTCCCTTTGATTTTGGAAAGACCACAGTTCCAACCCATGATTTTTACTTGGCTGAAAATGAAAAATCAGAGCACAATATGACCACACCTGCTGGGGGCATGCTGGATTTATAAACCACAGCCAGTCCACTGCATTCTTACATTAAATCTCAAGCCCACTTCAGCAGCACCTGACCACCCAGTTGGTTCTGCCAAGGAGATTGCTTCAGAGGTTGTTTATTCACCCTAAAAGGTGAAATAAGTATATACAGCCACCGTAGCTATCCAAGTCCTCAATTACAGCAGGAAAACCTTAATGCTCTGAATAAAAACTTCCCCAAATGTTGCTCCTTGCTATAGGGATTAGGAAGCCAGACTGTCTCTGCTTGCTTCTTACTTTAATGTTGGGACATCATTAGCTGGAACCTCTGGGCTACTGGACAGCTAACATGAGAAGAGAGACTTATAAGATCCCTGGACAGCAAAAAAGGGGGAGGAAATTGGGTACTCACATGTCCTACAAATCCCTGCAGCCTTACAGGTGCTGAGAACACCACAGGCACAGAAACCCTGGGGTGTGGGGTAGAAAACCAGCAGGAAGAGAGGAGGGAGTGTTTGCGCATGAGGGACATGATCAAAATTAACTTTTCCCAAATTACCGGTTCTTTGAAAAGAATGATGTATTTCACTAGTTCTTAGGGAAGCAGGACAACTATATAAAGTGAGTTAGATTGCCAAGCTGAGTGAACTTAAAGTCTTGGCTGTGTGTCAGAACTTGGAAGTAATGAGCTGTCATGACCCTGAGCTACATTATCACTTCTGAAACGGACTCCTCGTGATGCGTTTCCAGTCCAGCTGTAGAGGTTTTCAAGAAGCCATGAGTACATTCAAAGGCTGATGGAAAATGCATTGAATGCAAGTTCACAGTGGCAATTAAGGCACATTAGCTTATGGTAAAGATGTAATTCTAGCCATAAAGTGAGTTTGGAACCACTACACACTGCACAACTGCTTGCAGCACTTTGCATCCTACTGCCAGTGCGGGACTGCCTTTGGGTGTGCTGAAGAAGCCACACTGCACTGCACCAGTGCTGGGGCTCCAGTGAGGAGTTTAATTTGATTTAGCTGGACTGCCAGCAGAGCCTCTGTGAGGCTTGTGTGGTAGCTCTTGGAGTCAGAGGCCACGATATTCACTGCAGTTATACTCCTTGAAGAAATTATGCCAGCTGGCACATAGGGGAGGGGGGAAGAATGCCAGGCACCTCACCTTAGCTTCATTACATTTTCTAGGGAGCTAGGTGCGTCAGGGCTGTTTTGTTCACCCTTTCAGAAAAGCCCTCTATTCTTTTTCGTTCCTGCAAAGTGACAAGTAGGGGAGTAAGGAAACCACTGAGGTCTGCAGTCAGTAATGGGGGGTTACCTGTGCTTTCTGATGGCTCTAGGAGATTCAGCTGCAGTCCGGGCCCAGGGCCAGCACGGAGTTCCTGGGCGGCCTGGCCATTGACATCTCGGGAGGGATGGAGTTCAGCCTGTGGTACAGGGAATCCAAAACCAACGTCAAGAACCGGTGAGCTACTCCCAGTGTGCGCTATACCTGTAGAGAGCTCAGGTTCCTGAGCTCTGGTAGTCCCAATGAGAAGAATTTAAATATAAAAGACCTTGAAGATGAGTTAAAATGAAGTATCATTTCATGGGAGAACATTTGTATTTCACTTTTCCTTTCCACTGGGTAATACCAGTGGAAATTCCCACTGGTCTCATCTGAATTTATATACCTTTACCTGAAGAACAGGCTTCTTTGAGGGCAGATTTTATGTATGGATGGTTGGGCTGTTTGCAGTATAATTTTCTTTCTTAATGTGTTTTGAATTAATTGTAATGCCTGAATTTATTTGCAGGATAGCTGCATTTATGGCTGGTAACACAGAGGTGGATTCCTTCTTTATAAAGACTGGTATGGAAACCACTTTGGAAGTAGAAACTACGTTAGACTTCATCTCCACGGTGCAGTTTTCACAGTACCCATTTTTAGTCTGCATGCAGATGGACAGAGTTGGGTCTCCATTCAGGTAAGAATTAAAAGCAAACAATTTCTGAGACGTTCATCCAGCCAGCTGCTGAATCTGACACTTCTGGTGTTCACAGCCATGAGAGGTTAACAACAGAGGCCAAATTTCAGCCTAACACAATTGGGTGTGGTGTAAGCTGTTACACGCACCAACCTCTCTGCTGGCCCATTCTTACCTGTCCCTCACCCCTGAGATTCAGAAAGGACTTTTAAAGACCACAGCTTGCTCTGACTGTGCACTTCAGTCACATTTTCTAATTTGGTTTTGCAAGTAAACTAACTGAAGTGGAAGGGCACTGGTCCCCTTGTGTACAATCAGTTCTGATGGTGACCTGAAACTTTGCCAGCAGTAGTTCTCTATTATGCTCTTGAGAGAGGAAGTGCATAGCCATAAACTAGCTGAAGTGGGAACTTTTCTTCATCATCTGTTATTTACTGGTGTCAGCAAAAGTACCTGGTGTGTTTAGCTCTTGCAGCCATCGTGTGCTATCATATTTTATTGAGGAACCAACTTTCCTGAAAGCTAAACAACTATGCAGTAAGGTAAAAAAGACACTTTCCAGTAGCCAAAGGGTGGTAATTGCATCGCCATGTGAGAAGCTGGGTTTATTACTCCCTCCTAATCCCTATTTGCTAAGACTTAAGGGCGATAATATTTGCAGAGCCTGTGCCAGATTTCCACTCAGGCTTTTCTGATTCAAAAGATGGTAAGCCTAAGAGGAATTAAAGAACTCTAAGATCTCCAGGAAATCTGAACAAAACAATATCTGTTATTCTGCAGATACTAAACCATCTTCTGATTATACCCACACATTGTGGAAGTGTAATCTATCTTGTCTGTATGTAACGTGTTTATCTCTAGCCTCACGCACAGGGTACAGATTTTGCATAAATTTGGTAACACCAGACCACCATGTTGTGTCTTTGCAGGCGTCACGTGACCAAGTATGAGAGCCTACCATCTGGCAGACGGTACACTGCAAAGAGAGGGAGATCAGAAGTGCTGGAAGGCAATGAATACCCTTTCCATCAAGAAAACTCCGACATGTGCAGGAAGGTTTTTGGTGAAAAGTCTGATTCCTCCAGCAACTGGTTTTGAAACAAGCACCTGAGCTCTTGCTTTCTGGAATCCACAGCTCCCTCAATGACTCAGGCTTGTACATGCCGTACTAACTCGGAGCTTGACCTTGCACTACTGCAGTTAATGGGAAATTTGCCATTGATTTCAACAGGCCAGGATCAAACTCTCAGTGCGTGCACGGTGTTTACATATTACCTATATTTAAGACTTTTGTAAAAATAAAGCTAAGGCAAATAAAGACCAATTTGGTAGTATTCCATGCACTCCCTTAAGGGGGGTGCTAGTTCTTTATTTTTACTTTTTTGTGCCAAAACCAAAAATAATCCCTCATTTTTCTTTCTCGGGGAATAGAGAAGTCCATGTTTTTGACACGCAGTAAGAACAATTATGATGTATAAAGAATGATTATTTATGAATATATTTTAAAGTATTTAGGTGTTTTAGGCCTATGACCAATCCTCATTCAAATATTCAAGTACAATTAACATCTAAATTGGATCATGAATTTCTGCTTACTCAGTATTGCCTGTTTACAAAAAAGCAGGTTTTATTTTACATGATTTTAACAGATTTTTCCCTTTTTTTTAAGCAAAGCTTGATTATTATTATTATTATTATTTATCTTTTTGGGTTTTTTATTAACTGCTGTAGTTAAATACAATTGATTAAAGTGTGAAGTAACATTTCCAGAAGTACTTACAGTTGCCTTAATTCTGTTCCCATTGAAATTGATAGTATAATTTCTGTAGTTATCACCAGGAGCAGAGTTAAGCCAACACTGGTTGCTCCTCAAGGTTGCCTCCTGAAAATTTGTGTCCCTGTGTGTAATCAAGGCTGGTGTATTTCAAAAAATGAGCACCTGCTAAGGCAATTCTGAACTAGGATGAAGGAAAAAGTCCTGAAAGAAATCCATTTTGAATGCACAGTCTAGCAAAGCCTGTACAAAGCCAGAACATTTTCTTCCAGGTAAGTTAGGCTCATAATTTGATGCAAAAAAGTAATCACTACTCATACAAGTCCTCCAATTAAAATAACTCATACCGTTTTTCTTGTTTTCATAAGAACTGTGTAAAAAAAAAGTTTTACATTTACAACAACATTGCAGATTAAGAAAGAATATACCTCATCCCAGCTCAGCTGATCTCTGACATGATCCATCTGATTTAATTTTTATAGGACAAGGTGAATGAGTGCTGGTCACAAAAAAGTAAAATAAAAAGGCAGGAATAATTGTTTTTCAAAAAAAAAAAACCCAAAACCAGGCAGAAAAAACTCATAGATTGTCATGAAAAAAAATTTATTACAAGAATAAAAAAAAATTTCCAAATTGTTATGTATTGTAAAAAACCAAGAGTGCAGAAATCTGCAAAAATCAAACAAGCACA
Organism: Aegotheles bennettii; assembly: GCA_013398125.1. NCBI lineage: Eukaryota > Metazoa > Chordata > Aves > Caprimulgiformes > Aegothelidae > Aegotheles > Aegotheles bennettii. The sequence continues at coordinate 106,257 of VZRW01011371.1, read as the reverse complement.
AGGATGAAACAGTCTGCTTGTTGTCTTTCCTGAAAATGCTGACACACTTCTAGTCAAAGCATAAATAAAACTGGTGAAAATACAGTGTGAAAAAACTGTTTTGTTTTCAGTCTTTGTTTTTGTCCATTATCTCCTGGGTTGGGAAAGCCTGTCACTGGGGAAGGAATGGTGTTGGCAGCAGTAAGAGGAACCATTTAATTCACCACCACATAGGAACCAACAATGTAAGTTGGACATTCACTTGTCCTGGTCTCCCCCTCTAGTCAGGAAACGGAGGCATTTCCAGATGTCACCTGTATTAACAGGAAAAAGGAGAAAAAAGGGGGAAAAGAGAGAAAAAGAGAGATGGAGGGATAGTAACAGAGATCCGGATCCCCACCCCTGGTTCCAGCTTTGGCTCAGGTCTGGTTCCTCAGGTGATGGGCACGCACAGATGGATAGTGCTCGGGCCTTTTGTCGTGCCTCAGGGGCAGGCGTCACCTCCAGGTGTTGTGTCCCAAGCTAAATTGCATGGTAGGCGAGGGGGGGCATTTGTACAGTCACTGCACAAGCAGCATGGGGAGGGCAGCATTGACCCTTTCCACATTTGAGTAAGGGGTCGCATGGACCCTGTATTTTACTCAGTGGCCTCACGAAGCAAACTTCTTTGTGTGACTCAGAAAAACAGGTGTTGCAGGAGGCCTTCAACACTCTCCCACGTCCCCCTGGGCAGCACTCCACTCCTACTAGCTCTTCTTTTTGTTCCAACTGATGTTTGAGACATTAGCCCTCTCAGTTCTCAGTTCCTTACAGTATCCATGCTTAAAGTCTGCACCCTCCATTTTGTAGATACAGATAGCTCCACTACTGTTTTAGAAACTGGAGATAAGCTTTTACATTTGCTTCTTGCTATTTGTGTCATATAAAACACAAGTAAGACCAGAGCTAAGTATTCACACACCTAGAAAGAGTTAGTCTCCTCCTGCGGTGATTTGACACCTGAAATACAGAAGGTGGACAAAGAGTGGCACAAAGGAATAGCTATCATCACTATTTCACTTGTAGAGAATTGAGATATCAACAGATGATGACCCTAATTCGACATCCAAATTTGCGCCAACAGTCTGCCAGCCTCACCCATGACTTCACAACCCAAAATCGGAATAAAAAGCTTTTACGTAATGCAATTTGTATCCGTATGATCTGTGTCTGATATCAGCAATCCCGCTGCAAGGCTTACCCCCTCTCCAATTTACCAAATCTAAGGACCTTCTGAATGTGTGCCTGCAAAATGGGGCCCTGTGGTACATAAAATAATGTAACATCGGTGCTGACTTTTAAAAAGCATAATGTAAAATATGTTCCCATTACAAAAGCTAATGGGGCTATTGCCAAGCATCCAGCCAACAGTCTCAGGTATGCTTCTCTTTCAAGTGAACGCGCAGGTTTATTAACACAAATACACCAAGTTGCCCAGAGATGCTGGCGTGTGTCTTTAGCTTTTTTAATTACTCACCAAGCTCTGGCACATCTAGTTGAGGAAAGTCACGCACCCATCTGCACTACTGAAAACCAGTCTTTCAGTATGGGACAACCAGCCTGTAAGGGCAATTTTGGGGCTTCCACAGCTTTGACAACATCCCTCAAAACTAAATTCAATCAGTGTCTGAGGCTCACATTGCTCCCTCAGAAGTGATAAATGTCCTGTGGATACCCCCTGGTATCGCAGCAATACACTTGCTTCTGAAGCTATCTGACCCTAACAGCTGGACATAATGGGGATTCCAGAAGGGGTTTAGTTCAACAGCTGGGTAATGGAAGGCCATGGCTTCCTTACGGGGGCTCCATAGCTACAGAAACAACAAAACTAACAATCTTCTAAAAATAAAGTGAAATTAATACATTGCTTAAGCTGACATTTGAAGTGAAAACATACTTAGGGTTACAACCAAAGCAAACACTATGAGTGTTTATCAAATCAGTGGGGGTTAATCACAAATATGCAACATATATCTTTAATAACGGCTATTACTTGTACTTTTAATAATCATAGAAACATAGAATCACAGAATGGCCTGGGTTGGAAGGGACCTTAAAGACCATCTAGTTCCAACCCCCTTGCCATGGGCAGGGACACCTCCCACCAGACCAGGTTGCTCAAAGCCCCATCCAACCTGACCTTCAACACTGTCAGGGAGGGGGCAGCCACAGCTTCTCTGGGCAACCTGTGCCAGTGTCTCACCACCCTCACAGGAAAGAATTTCTTCCTAATATCCAATCTAAATCTGCCTTCCTCTAGTTTGAAACCCTTTCCCCTTGTCCTATCACTCCACGCCCTTGTAAAAAGTCCCTCTCCAGCTTCCCTGTAGCCTCTTCAGGTACTGGAAGGTGCTTTAAGGTCTCCCCACAGCCTTCATTTCTCCAGGCTGAACAACCCCAACTCTCTCAGCTTGTCTTCATAGGAGAAGTGCTCCAGCCCTCTGATCATCTCTGTGGCCTTCTCTGCACTCACTCCAACAGCTCTATGTCCTTCTTATGTTGGGGACTCCAGAACTGGACATAGTACTCCAGATGGGAGTCTCACGAGAGCAGAGCAGAGCGGCAGAATCACCTCCCTTGGCCTGCTCATCACACTTCTTTTGATGCATCCCAGGATACCATTGGCTTTTTGAGCTACAAGCACACACTGCCGGCTCATGTTCTTCTCATCAGCCAACACCCCCAAGCCCTTCTCCTCAGGGCTGTTTTCAATCCATTCTTGACCCAGCCTGTGTTTGTGCATGGGATTGCCCCAACCCAGGTGCAGGACCTTGCATTCAGTCTTGTTGAACTTCATGCAGCTTGCATGGGCCCACCTCTCAAGCCTGTCAAGGTCACGCTGGATGGCATCCCCTGCCCCCAGCATGTTGACTGCACCAGACAGCTTGGTGTCATCAGCAACCTTGCTGAGGGTGCACCTGATCCTGCCGTCCATGTCGCTGACAAAGATGTTAAAGAGAAACAGACCCACTACTGGCCCCTGAGGAATGCCACTCATCATTGATCTCCACTCGGACACTGAACCATTGACCACAACTCTCTGAGTCCAACCATCCAGCCAATTCCTTATCCACCAAGTGGTCTATCCATGCTTTGCAGAGGTCCAGGTAGATGATATCAGTTGCTCTGCCCTTATCCACCAGCTGTGAAACCCTGTCATAGAAGGCCACCAAANGGAACTTCACCGGACCACCACAACTTCTCAAATATGATGGACAATGGCTTAGCAATTTCATCTGCCAGTTCCATCAGGACCCATGGATATATATCATCAGTTCCCATGGACTTGTGCACCTTCAGATTCCTTAGGTGGTCTTGAACCTGATCCTCTCTTACTGTGAGCAGTTCTTCATTCTCCCAGTCCCCGCCTTTGCCTCCTGTGACTTGAGCAGTGTGGCTGGGGCACTTACCAGCTGAGGCTGAGGCAAAAAAAGTCATTGAGTACCTCAACCTTCTCCATATCCTGGGTAACCAGATCTTCCCTTTCCTTTCAGAGGGGTCGCACGTTTTCCCTAGTCTTCCTTTTGTCACTGACGTATCTATAGAAGCTTGTCTTATTGCCCTTGATGTCCCTGGACAGATTTCATTCTATCAGGGCTTTAGCTTTCCTAACCTGATCCCTGGCTGCTCGGACACTTTCTCTGTATTCCTCCCAGGCTCCCTATTCCTTGCTTCTACCCTCTGTAGGCTCCTTTTTGTGTTTGAGTTTGTTCAGGAGCTCCTTGTTCATCCATGCAGGCTGCCTCCTGGCATTTTTGCCTGACTTTCTCTTCATAAGATCATAGCCCTGCAGGCACACACATGTCAGCAATGGTAGCAATTAAACAATAAATCATATATGAAGTTTAGAGAAGCAAACAAATGCTCAGTTCTTTCTAAAAACCAACCCACTTGTTTCCAAAAAACAACCTACTTGCAAAAGAGATTTTGAAACGCTCCCCTTAAACCTTCAAGGAGTGCTCATTTTTAACGAGTATTTTTAATATACTCTTTAAAAAATATCCAAATCCCAGGATTCAGTTTCTCACTCCACTCCTGAACATATTCTGGTGCAGACAGCAGAGAAATATAAAGCTCAATGGTTTGGGAGGCAGACCTCCTCATGAGGTTATGAATTAAGCCAGTATAGGTTAGCAGAAATGGGGACTAAGCATCATCATTTTTGTAACACTTGACAATAAGTAACTTCTGGTAAAATGCGTTCTTTCCTACCAATAATGGATACCAACCAGAGGTGCATGGGTGTAAATCAGCATGATCTCGGAACAGCCTGCAATCACACTGAATGCATCTTCCTTTCCCTTTGATAGTGGGAACAAGATCATAATTTTAAATATTCTACTTTTAATAAAATTCATTGATACTTGGTGAAAGGTGCTGGGGTTGACACACATGCAACAACTTGTAAAATACTTAGCCTGGATTTCCAATGAATACGTGTTACTTACAAAGTCAACTCTGACTTACTGAGAGCATATGGTAGAGAATTTGTTTGGCTACACAGCGCAGAAGGAACTGCAGTCCTGAAGTATGGATATGTTTTACATGCTGCAATTGTACCTTAGGACATAGGAGGATTTGCTAAAAATAGCAAAATAAACAGAAGTCCTGAGTGAGCAAGGTTTTAACCACATTTTCAACTTGAACTATGTGCCTTGTTCACCAGAGGGAAGCGGGGCAGTGTCAGAGCTGGGCTGGCAAGCACTATTCTGCAGCATCAGGTTCAAATTTGGTAACAGGTGATAGGTACATCAAAAATAGAACAGCTGGATAGACTAGGGATACAGTTTGGGTTTGGCAAGCAAGATTACTTGTTCTCAATAGCAGCAATCCAAGCTGACAGCAATTCTAAAATAGAAATAGGTACTCTTTTTTTTTTTTTTTTTTTAAAATTCTGGATAGCTTGTTTAGATCTGGCATCAGGGAACCATCTGCTTCTCATTTTGCTTTGTTCCCACTCCTGACAAAAAGTGCTGCATTTTTACCTTTTGGTCTCATCATTCCTACCAGTAATGTTTTAAAAACTGTTTAGGAATTTGTAAGACATTCTCCACCAATCCTGAAAATCCCCGACATATTTCACCTGACTTTTCAGTTTAATTTTAGGAATCATAAGAAATGCTCTCACTTTAATTTCAGTGTATTCTTGTATCGTGAGGCTCATTGCTGTTGGACAAATGCTGGTTGCAAGATCGTGCCCCTTAGTGAAAGGTTAGAGTTTACATCTCTCAGCATATTTACTTTTGATCTGTCTTTTGTAGACGTTTCCGCTTAAAAAGTCCATCTATCATGAGAAACCAGCAGTGCTGTGAAGAGCTTGTTACACAAGTCCACTGAAGTCAGGCTCCAGGAGTTCTTGGAGAAAAGTAAAGGATCTAAAATTTTCCCACTGACAACCCCAGGTCCCTTTGCAATTTCAGACTCATGTAGTTTGAACAAAGTGATCCGAAGCCTTTCCCTTCACTCCACACACCCACTATTAATTTGGTTCTGGTTTGGTCATCCTTTGACCTCCTGTGATGAGATAGCTTGCTCCTGTTGAGCTAAGCCTGTGTGGCTGTGCTCTCTCCAGTTCATTATCCCCTTTTCCCAGTTCTTCCTTTCAACAACTATTCTCATTCCTCTCTTAAGTTTTTTGGGTCTGCCAATTAATCCATTTTTATCTCTGTATAGGAGTCACTAATTGTACATCGGCAGTGAAGTCACTTAGGACATCTATCCTAAATGCAATGCTAAGGCACAAATTTCAAAGAATCCAGAGAGAAGGAGAAGGCCCCAAACACCAAATCAGTGTTTTTCCAGTAAACTCGTGCTTCCCACAAGGTAGGAAGACTGTGTAGCCATGTCTTGGAATGCTAGGGCAAACTCACAGCAGATGTCTTCATATTGTATTACTTGCTGATAAATAATGAGGTGGGAATCTCTATTCCTTTAAGCATATAAGGCATGTGATTAAAGGGAAGATCATTATAACATGCCCTTTACATACTGAAAATCGAGAATTGAAAGTGTCTCAAACTGCAAAACTAATCTTTTAGTTCTCAAGTACATTTTGTTATTTTTCAGTGTTTGAGTAAAGCTTTTTTAAACATTTGGACTTGATAACACCAGAAAGCTACTCAATCTCTATTAAGGTAGAAGGGACACATGAAAGCAGCAGCAGGTTTTTCTGAACAATAATTACTGCTATTCACTAATAATAATTACTAATCCTAATAATTACTAATATCCACTAATAATAATTACTGCTATCCTCTAATAAAGTGATCCTATTTTTGATCATATCACGGTATTAGACAATTGAAATAACATAGAGAATGAGCAGAAAAAAGTTATTCACCCCACCAATTGCTCTCTCTGAACACATTACAAAGATGCAGTTCTTTGGATACCCAAACCCATGTACCAGTCAAAGCTAGTGCACTGAAACCAGGGAGCTCTTTTTCCGTTTAAGTTATATATGGAGAAAAAAAATAATCACAGAGAGACAAATGAAGCAATGCCCCCACCTTTCCTTTGTCCTACCAGGGCAGAATAAACAGTGAGATCAGGTCAGAAAGAGACTTGTAATACTGGGACAAACTCGGGGAGACTCTGAGTGCAGGTTTTTGGATCTGCCCTCTGGTGAAATCTTTTCTTCTCTTACTGTCTACAAGTTGAACCAAGTAATGCCTCTGTTATCACTTGTTCTGCACAACAGTGAAGGTAACTCCACAAACATACAGCCAAGCCGGGAACTGCAGGCTTACTTGCAGTGTGTCTTTTACTGAAAAATACATTTTATTTATCATAACATTCAAAAAAAACCCCAACATAATACAAATGCTATCTCATTCAGTTACAAACTTTGGTACTCAGCGGTTTCAGACAGTCCATTCTTGCGTGGTCATGACGTACTGAAGCGTTCCCAATGTGCAACACACTGCTAGTGCAATTCTCAGAGTGGCTCTGATGTCCTTCAATCCCAGGTTTATGGCATCCTGCAGCGGGATCACTTCTGGCTTCGGCTATGCACTTGCTACAGTGTTGTCTGCATTGAGAGCAGCTCAGAGAGTCCATTTTTCTCCAGTCCTATATCTTCTTTTTTATATATTTTTTCCCCACAAGCAACAATCATCAACACAATACGTTCACAGCATTTTCCCCTTTGCCTTATAGCCCACTGCCCTCACATCAGACGTACCACCCACATCCTCTTAACAATCATTATCTTTACTTCACATTTGCACTTCTAAATATCTTTACACTGATAACCCATCCACTTAAAAAAGGGAGGAAAAAGAAAAGAGAAAAAAAAAAAAGAAGAAAAAAAAAGACAAGAAAAGGGGAAGAAAACACAAGCATTTTTAAAGTATGGTAGCCACAAGTTAATACTAATTTATAAGCATAAGGAATGACACTTTGGCCATCAACATTAGAGATTAAAGGCAGTTTTGAATGCAGACAAGGGAAAAAAACAAACCACACAACCCATAAATACATTTTAAATCATTCACCAAGTGATTCACCAAGGATTAAATTTAACTGAGTGAAACCAACCTTGCTGCAAAACACCAGGACAATATTTGTGCATCACCCCAGTCCTGCTCAGACCTTTAATTGGATCCTGATCCAAAACGGGCGGGAGCAGCTGGGCGGCTGTTGCAGACCCTAAGCCCTGGCGGCAGGGCTGGGTGGGAACTCCAAGCGGTGCACAGGATTTTGCCCTGCTTTGCACACAGGATGAATTTCAGCTGTAACGTACTATGACTGCACCGTGAAACATATAATACTAGCAGCTTGTGTACCCTGACATGGAGGGCTTGACTCTAATCCAAGATACCTGGTTACACATCACCCCATCAGCTGGAGAAATTCACCACGAGGTATACATGGAAGAGCACCGTATTACCCGATTGTTTTCTGGCGACCTTTTGTGGCATTATCTGGCGAGTCTGGCTAGACTCAAGCCCAGAGCTCTGGTTTTATGTGTATAAAGTGAAGAACCCAGGACTTGAGCCTGCAAGGCACTTAGCACTCTGAGACGAGTTCAGCAAAGTGTTGCATTGATGAGTGAAAAAAAGACTGTGCTTCCACTGAAGCTCCCAGGAATCTGCTTAGATATTTGAAGCTGGAGATGCATGTGAGGGCTTTGCTGGACTGGGTCTGCATAGCAAAGCTCCTTGCAAAACTGACCCCTTGATGCAAACACGAAGTCTCTTTAGTAATAGACAAAATTAAGCAAACACTGTTTGACATTAGGTTTGACACATGCCACTGAAGAAATCTCCCCTGAGAAAATAAATAGCTGTTGGCATTTCATTGCTTTCGTTTCCACAGGCAGTTAAAAAAAATACCTGCAAAATTTTCCTCCAACAAATACACATTGAAATTCTGGGCGCTTTGTTTTCTATGCCTTTTTTTCCTTTCAAGTACACCGGGTGAAACTGTAAACCCTGAGTTTGTGTGTGCAAACCTGTATCTTGTAAACTGCAATGTGAAACTTTGCTCTGAGCACCGATATAGGAAAAGATAGGACAAAACATTTTCAAACGCGGATGCTAGTATTATACTGTACGTACCGTACACGTATATATCACAGTGGACGATCTACTCTGGTACCTGCACTGCCCTGCAGTCCGAAGTACTGTTTCGTTTAACACCGACACTCTAGTCGTAACATCTACGGACTTAGCAGTCATGAAAGTGGTGAAGAAGCATTCATTTTCTTTAAGAGGCCTTCAGCCCAAATCCCAGTAGGAAGTTAAAGCTTGTGTCTGTAGACTGTGCAATCGAAGAGCATGGGGATTAAGCTTACACGCTATGTGCTCTAGTGGGGTACACCAAGCTCTTTAAAGAGGGTTATTCTAGTATTTTTTCATTGGATTTCCACAACGGTGAAGATAAATGAGAAGATGTATGTTAAATCACTCGCTATGTGTATACTTGCAGTGCATTTCATCCTGAGGGCAATTTCAATTTGTGCCTGTAAACAAATAAATTGCATTGAAATACAATCTCACACGTATGATTAAAGACTGAGTAAAGACTGAGTAAAGTAGCTGAGTTTTCTGCATCTTGAGTTACTCATGGAAATGAAAACCTGGGGCTTTCTTTAAGAACAGGAAACCCTGAAACTTCCTTAGCAGCAGGAAACCTTGAGCACAGGTGCAGGAAAATCCTGCCTGTGGGTAAATGTTTAAGGACAGACCTTTGAATTTTGCATTTAGATTCTACATTTCCAACATGTTACCTTGACAAAGCTTTATGCTAAATAATTTAGGCTTGATCTTACATTTATTGGCTTCCCAAAACGCTTCACTGAACTGAAATTTTGGGCAGGGAACATGCTATCGTAATTTAGTTTTACTGTCATGGTAACAATTCTCTTTTACTGAGACAAATTGGTTGCTGGCAACAAAATCATCAGTTTGAGCAAGTTTGTAATATGGACTAACATATCACATATTTTATATTTTCTTGTTCAAAGGAGAAATATTTTATGTGCAAATACAGATAGTGTGGATGTAGCCCTCAGATAAACCTGCCAAACAACAGCTAAGGAAATAACCACTTATTATTGGGGCTGTAACATTAAAAAACCCCTCTCGCCAGGGAATCACTAGGATTGTGTTTTCAGCAATGTTGCAATTTAAGGAAGAAAAGACTGCACTCTTAAAGAAAAATAAATGCTGTCCTCTCCTTCAGAACTAGGGTCTAAAAATATTACATTCAATTTATGGCCTTCCAGTATTTAAACACTGTCATAATTAAGGCAGCTTGTGATGTTTAAGGCAGTACAGAGGAGCAAATGAAAAACAAAAGCAATCAAATGTGTTTTCTGAAATTTCCATAATCTGTTTTGAACCATAACCAAAAAATTAACATTATAGTCTAAATACTACAGATGTCTCTGTTTGCAATTCTAAGTACTGAAGGACAGAGTACAAAATAGACATCTGATCAGAAATCATCACCAAAACCTATAGGGATGACCCTCATTTACTGCAATGGGTGTGAGCTGAGGCTTCATTTTTTTTTTAAGAGTTGCAGGGACCTGGATAAAGCTGTGCATTGATCCACACCAAAACACCGCTGCATTTACACCCTGCATTTTACAAACAGCTGTAGTGGCACTATTACCGCTAGTCACCAGCACAGAGGCAACGCCTAAAGGCTGCACATTGGCTTCAACATAAAAACAACTCTGCAGAAAATAATGCAGGAATTTAGCGCTGCTCGCATAATTAAATGTATGCATACTCCAAAACTGGGGGGTATTTAGGAGAAAACAAGAAACTTACACACTTGTTTTGTATGATGAAGCAAAAAAATGAGAAAACTGTAGAAGTAGTTTTTAGGTTGCTTAGTAGTGATAGTTTAGAGTTACCAAGTGTATTTCAGATTAAAGAAGCATGATTCTTCTTCCTTATCCCTGTAAAAAAAACAAAACAAAACAAACATAAAAGCATCATTAATAAAAAGCAAATTGTTAGAGAGCTGCTACAACCAATTCTTAGAGAACAATCTTTACTACTCCAGAGAAGTGCATAGTATCTCCTTCACTGTCACACTATTCTTGCTACTCAATTCCTAAGCTACTGCCAAGAATCAGACAATAGCACCTGACTTTTTAAACTGAGTCAGTGGTCAGGCAGCCTTATTTTTTGAGCAGAAATTGATCCCTGCTGCTTGAGGTGTGAAACGTGTGCTGCCTTATGACCCCATGGTTCCCCGTGGACTGGTCCTGGGGAACCCCAAGCACACAGGTAGAAAGAGAGCAAAGCAATCCATCCGGGATTTAAGTGATCCATCCACTTAAGTTTAAGAGCTGAGCACTTACCAACACAGCATCCAGCATGGCCTATGTAAGCAAAGTGAAATAACCCATAATCATGTGCTCCAAGATTTGTGGAGTTAAGACTTCAATACTGGCCCAGGAAAGCATCCCGGACAAGAAGAGTCATTAAGCTCAACTTAACCTTCATTGGCATCAAGGTTAAGCAGTATTTAAATGTTTCCTCAGCAGTTTCAGATTTGAACACAAGCTCATGCTTATTTCCATTCATTGACTCATTTACTAGATCAAATGCTGAGGCCCTTTAAGTTCTTAGAATATTCCAGTATTTCCCACTAAAATTGGATGGATTCTTTCCTAAATTCCCAGCGAAGGCATCAGCATAGGTAAATCCTACGTACCATATTTTCACTGTAAGTTCACTTTTTGACTTAATAATGTAGAATATAAATTTTGTTGAATAGGGCACAACCAAAACAGATTAAAAATATCAAGTTATGAGCCTTTAAAAAATCATTTACATATGCCATCCACACAAAATTACTTTTTAAAGGCAGACATAGGTTGTCTGATGGCAGGTAAGAAGATACATTTACAGCTAAAAACTGACAGCCTTCTTTAACCACAAAAAAATAAATGTCCTACCACTGAAGGTGGCTTCAGTTTAGGCACATGTTTGAACAGAGCAAGGAGAAATAGGCAGCACAATTTACTACAGTTACTTTCTACTTTGCTACATGTTATTTTCTCATTTATTTACTTAACACAAGGCAGAAACTCCCCAGAGCGTAACTTGGGAATAGATACAAAAGTTAAGAACACATTTTCAGTCCTCATGCTGGGAATGAGCTCCCTTCAGGCAGCCTGCTCACTACAGGTCGGTGCTGTCCAGGCTCACAGGCAGGCAGATATGACAAGTTTGCTCCTACTGAAAATTGGCATTATTTCTTTTTCCATATGAAGGAAGGAGTGAAACAGAACTATGATGTTAAAAGCTTATCAACTATTGTGAGCGAAGAAGAGGAGAGAGAGAAGTGACCTCATGATACCTCTCAGAAACATGTACTTATTCTCTAATATTTGCTGTACACCAAAAACTTAAGAATTGCTCAGAATTGCTCAGAATTGGCATTTTGGATTTTGCCAGAATCCAAACTGACAGGATTCATTTTATCCTACTGATTATGTGGAAAAGAGCATCGACCACAGAAAGAAGTGCTTGGAAGAGCAGCAGATGTGCGGAGGATTCCGTGCCAACAGTACCACGGCCATCACACCACCACCAAAGCTTCTGGTCAGCTCTATCATGCTGATCTTCACAAGGTGACAGAGACCAAGGTGGAGCAGTCCTTGACATAGCAACACAGTTTGTGAATGAAGATGTGAAAAAAGAAGGGAGGAAGAGATTATGTACAGTGCAGAAAGAAATACAAGAATGGAAAGAAAGAACATTCATTCAGTTTATTCTGGGTAATGAAAAGAAGGGATCTGAAAGGACAGGACTTTATTCAAACCCTATGCTTCTGTGATGCAATCCAGCTGTTTTAAAATCCATTTTAGGATCTACACACCACTGCTGCAATCAAAAAACCCCTGATGTGATGTGAAAGCAATTGGAATGAAAATACAATCAACAGTTCACCCTCTGATTCATATGAAATTCCACTCCTGTTCTTGTCGGAGAAAAAGCACTACCCCAAGCAAGCAAATGCATTTGGAAGAGAAAAACAGAAGAGACACAGGGAAAGAAGGGGAAACAAAAACAAACAAAACAAACAAAAAAAGCAGATAATAGAAGAGAGAAGAAGAGAAAGAGTTATCCACTGGGACATGAAAGTTACTCAGGCAGATGAAAATGCTGAGTAGGTGCAAGGACCAGAATAGAGTAACAGGAAAGAAGGTGGCTATAGGTGCAATTCCCCTCTCGTATATACCTTGTTTTCTACTGAGAGCTATAGGAATAATCAAAGTCTGATGACAAGCTGAACACATCTTGGAGCACGCAGCTAAAATGATTTGTTTTACTGACTTTCAGAACAAGTCAAAAAAAAAGAACCCACACCAGGGATACACCAGCAAGACACCCACTTCAGCAGGTCTGGGACAGCAGGGAGGGGCACGCCTGTCCATATTAGACAACATGCATCTAGGCATCATTAGTGGTAAAAGATGAAAGTCTTCAAAGTGCTGAATGACCTTCTGTAATGAGTATGCAAGTTTCCACACCATCAGTCTTTTGAGGCAGCTTTCACACCTGCTTTGCAATGGTAGAGCTCTGACCTAACGCCAAAAACGCAGAGCATCAAAGTGGTTATTAATGTCACCAATGAAAATGCACGATTTGCAGAGAGCGCAGAGATCCACGGCAGGGATACACCAGGCTTTGCAGGCAAGCTGGCTGCATGGCATGGTAGGATAGCCCCCTGGGAAACGAGGGGCCAGGCACACCAGGAAATACAATGGGTTTCACTTTTAAAGAGTGAAATAAGACGGAGAAGCTAGGGCTTTTCATTTAAATAGCTGCTGTAAGATAGAAATGTCCTTTTCAAAAACAGTGAGTGTCTAAACAGAAGTCTTTGATTCCTTGTGCTAGCAGTCCAAATCTGGCCTGTAAACCAAATGGAAAAATCAAATAGCTTTGCCATTTTATCGAGATACTCTATCAGATTTTACTGACAAGATTGACTCAAGTAGCATGGCAGAGCTCAACTTAAACTGGTAATTTGCCTGTCCTGAGTGACCTTGTAATGGGCAATGAAAAAAACTTAATTTATATCCAGGCTAAAAGAATGGTATTTCGGAGATAAGATATTTACAAGCAGGTAAGAACTAAGCATATAGAGCATTTCAGTAGGGTCTAACGAATAACCTACTGCATTGTAAGAACTATGGAAGCAAAAAATGTAACTCAAACACTGGCAGAAAAAATTTACCCTCAAGTACGTGACTGAACAAAACTCAGTGCAAACTGGTGATGAATCGAAACCTCTGGCTGTTGCCACTGTTTCTCTTTGCCTCTCGACACACACCAAGAACAAACTCCATGAGTCTTTGGTAAGCCATGAAAGCTCTGCCCAATACTGCAGTTGATAAAGACAAGCCATGATTTTGAATGTAAGAAGCAAGAGGAGGAGCAACACCCATCCTGAAGGCGCTTCCTTAATATTTCAGGTATTTTAAAACAATGTCATCATTCCTTGGTTATTTTGTGCAAGACATCCTGCACGCTGGTTTCAACACATGCTGTATGCCCAGCCCCGTGCCCTCCTCCTTGCTCTAGAACAAACACTCAATGCTCCCACACGCGTATCCCTGAATTTGGAGGCCGGCCCTGGGTTACAGCCCCAAGTAACTGGACACTGGCAGGACTGTGGCAGGCCAAGCTCAGAGTAGCCGTGTGAAATTGTGATTTGCAGCAGTGTCCTCAGGCTCCACTGGAGTGCAGACAGCTGTGTGCACCTCTGCCCCTGCCGGCAGGCCCATGGCACTGGGGGAGCACACCAGGGTCTACCCCACGTATCCCACTCCCTTGTCCTGCTAACAAGAAGGACCCAGAGTAAGGTTTTGCCTCCATCAGACCCTCCTCCTGCTCTTCCTGAGAATGGGGAGAAACAGGCTCAGGGCAGAGACGGGTGCTCAATTCCTCTTGGGAGGAAGAGGCTAGAGGCAAGGAGCCAGGGATGTGCTGCTGAGGCAGAGGCTTGCAAGGTGGGTCAAGAGGAGGTGCCCAGCCACACTCCCCTCCTTGGGATCAAGAGGACCCCACTGAGATGGGGGACCCCAGGCATGGGGCTGTGCAAATACGGGCTGTGTGATAAGCAACTATGGTGTGCTTCTACTCAAACTGCCTCTGGGCCAAAAAGAAGGGGGTGTTTATCTGCTCAGAGGGATACTAAACTGCACCAACAGGTGCGCATAACCTGTCTGTTTCTATCTTACACCTGTACTTAAGTCCCAGTGAGGGCCCATTACACACTCGCTTCGAGGAGAAGCTGTGTCACAGCTCTCATTTGGTGGGTAACCTGGTCGGCCCTTAACCATTACTGGTGTCTGCCATGCCTAACAGCCTGCACCTACTCACCCGCGCTCTTCACCGGTGCTCCACCACGAAGCGCATGGTGGTGCCGTCGAAGGAGGGTGGCGCAACGATCCGTGGGCCAGTGGCTGGTGCTGTGATGCTGATGACTGGCTTCGTCTCAGCTGCCCCACGCCGTGGTGGTGGTGGGCCCTTGCCAGTAGCTACGTAGTAGGGGCTCTCGGTGAAAGCCGCTTCCGCTGTTGCTGGGCTGCCGGGCTCGGCCGGGGCGCTGGTGTCGCTGCCTGGGTGGGACAGTGGGCGCGGCAGGGTGCCAGCGGGCAGCATGGTGGCAGCAGGCAGGAGGCCAGGGTAGAGCATGTATGTGGCACCATATGCCCCGGCGTTGAGGGCCAGAGGTGAAAGAGGCAGCGGGACGGGGGCGACAGCCGGCTGCTGGGGCACGGGTACCTCCACGTACTGCCCGGTCTCGGGGTCGAAGAGGCGCCGCTTGAGCGGCTGCTGCACCGGCGTGTCCACCAGGTAGTACTGCCCGGTGCTCACGTCCAGCAGCACCTTGCGCTGCGTCTGCGGGAAGGGCTCGGCCGCTGACCCCGCGGCGGGCACGGAGGGCGAGAAGCAGAGCAGCCGCGGCGGCGCGGCGCCGGG
>VZRW01011371.1:50396-86916 GCA_013398125.1 Aegotheles bennettii | reverse complement strand
CTTCCCCCGCACCACAGCCAGCCCGGGGACAGCGCGGGCCCGCTCGGTCACCACGGGAAGGTGGCTGGTCGCCCAGCGGGGGGTCCCGGGACGGGCTCGGGTCGCTCCGGGCTTAGCCGGGACGGGCGTCACTTGGCCGGTCCCAGGCAGGGACTATACATAGAGCCCGCGTCACTTCGCGCCGCTGGGACAAAATCCTATTTTAAACGTCTGTGTTTGCCGCAATGAAGGCGCCCGGACACCCCTCGGAGGGGGAGAGCCTGCCCTGCCTGCAAGGATGCTGCTGCCCGGCTGGGGGAGGCGGCTCCCAAGGCACCGGCTGAGCATGCAGGCTTGCCGACAGCAGGCGCACCCTCGTCCCACACTCAGCAGCGGCCAAACAGCTGTTTTCTTCCTTAAACTACCCCCTTGCACCCCGTGTCCCTGCTCGCAGGAGGTGCACTGCAGAGGGGCACCCCGTGGATGCTGGCCCGGCCCTGAGCCTTCGCAGAGGTCCAAGAGCCATTCACCAGGGCACCTGAGCTGCCTTTTTCCAGGAAACGCTGGTTTAGACATAACCAGCACCTAAGACCTATTGACAGGCATTTCTATGGCATGCCTGACCTTTGGTGGTTGAAGGCTTTACTGAGCGGTCCCCAAGATGACACACCAAAAATCACTGCAGAGCCGTGGAAGGAAAAGGTGAGCTGTTACGCATTGAAAAGGAGAAATGGAGGAAAGTAAGCAATGTTGAGGAGCAGTCCTCAGGTATGCAATGCTGCAGCTAACAGCTTAAATTTACAGCTTAAGAAACAAATGAGCACCCACACGCTTGGGTGAGTGAGCCAGCATTACGCTGGTAACATCAGATATTTGGTAGGGGAGGGTTGTGGAAAGTGCCCCTACAGCTGCATGCACTGGCAATGAGGGGCATGGTGTGCAGCTCTGTCAGGGATGCTGCAGGGATGCAGCATCCGAGAGGTGAAGTAGATGCCATCCCAGACCTCTCTCCAGCACCATCCATGTTAAAACAAGGGTATCCCAGTGCTCCCAGCTCCTCACCCCACCCCGGAGCCAGGCTGCTTTGCTGCCATCCACCCCATGGGGCTGCAGTGTTCCCGCTGCCTCCAGGAAAAGTGGCCACCCTCCTTTACTGTGGTGTTACTACTGCGGTTACTACTACATCCTACTACTACTGCGGTGGCTTGTTAGGGTCCTGGCAGCAATGCCAAGTTTCATAGCACGTTTCAGATAAGGGTCTCTTTGCTGCCTGAAGGAAAACAAGTGAGGTGGCTCCAGCTTGTAGTACCCTACATGATACTTTCTTGGGCTGTAGACTGACAGCATGAGAACTCTTGCTGAAGCACCAGGTGTTATTTTAACAGAAAGACACATCCTCCAAACTTGGAGGATTTGGAGCAAGTCGGGTCATGCACCGTGAGGGTCTCCCCGTGCAGCAGGGATAACTAGTTCCCATCCCTGCTGAGGTTATCCTGCCTCCACTGCACTTTTAACGAGAAGCTGGGCACCAGCTCTCAGAAGTACTGAGCCTACCCAACCTTAATCTGTCCTTAGCCCATGTCCATGTAGCTCCTGCTCCCTTTGTACATGCAATGACTGTGCAATTCTCCACAGAGCTGTGGTAAATAGCATCAGCATTCCCTAAATACAACTTCACCAGGTTTTGTGTACCTTCCACTCACATTTTAGGCTTGCCCCTCTGTCCTAAGCAGCTGTAACAAAAACATAACTAGAGAAAGACAATATTTTAGCACCTTATTAAAGAGGTGTCTTGGTTTAGTTGGCAGTGGACAAGAGTAGATCCTCAAATACAGTCCTTTCCACACACTTGGGATGCAGAGGGATATAAGGTTTTAAACCCTGATCATTCGTTGTACTTGGGTGAGTGCCGGCAGCAGTAGCATCCCTGCCTCCTGTTCTGCCTCTCTTCTGCCAGATGCCACCTCTCAAACAAGATCTCCACCCCATATTCTTACTGCCCCCACTCTCTGAACCCCCAAACCAGGGTCCCAGGTGTTAGTCTCTCACACCTTACTCCCATCTCTAGTATTTGGTTTTCCTGCATTAAGAATACACAATAAATCAGATCTGTGGTCCCCAAAACAGCACAATTAAAAGTGGTGGTGTTTTTTTTAAGTTGTAACAGTTGTTCATATACTCCTGCCGAGATCTCCACCAAGATGAACATCAAAGATTGACTTTTTATCTATTTCCACAGTCTAGTTTCCAGCTATGTTCCAGAGATGTTTCTTCTGCTATTTTCCTTTGGTGATATCTTGAAATGAATCTATTCAGTCTTACAAAACCAGATGATGACCTGCACACTTGAGGCTGAGATCATAATGGAGCACTCATACATGCATGTTTATAGCATATCTATGTTTTCACCACAGGGGATTTATGCGCCTGATGACAAAAATACATAAAATCCACACCTGTTCCTCACCACTTTCAGTTACAGCTAGCCCTGGAGGTCTGCCTGCCTTAGGCAGTCAGATCAATGTATTTCCCATGGCACTAAGAGGTTGTTACAGTGCACAGAGTCACCCAAATCTTAATCCCCTTTGAAAAAAGTCAATCTGTAACATCCAGCTCTAACCACTGTGTGTGTGTTAGAGGAGGGGGGGAAATGAGAAGAATTTCCTCCTCTTTTTTTTTGTATCAGAAATTTCTGCCCTGATGTGGTGCCAGCCCCTCAGAGATGTTTTGCTGCGAGTCTGGCCCAGAGCAAAGTGTAAAATTCCAAAGGGGTTTAGGCTTAATTCTTTCTTCTCAGCCTTTCCTCCTAGCGACCTTAGTGTCGGCTTTTGTAGAGCCTGTTTCAGAGGTGCCTAATAACCCTCATGCATCATATCCAAAGTCTGGGTACACAAGTTGAACCCAGGGACTGACTCCCCAGGACTGCTCCCCTGTAGGACTGCCTTACAATGGACCAAAGTTCAACAGCTTTGTAAAGATGTGTTTTGGTTTTTTTTCCCAGGTTTTTCTACATTTATTATTTTCTCCAGACAAACCCTACAGCAAGCAAAAGCAAAGAGATAGGTGTGTGCTCTCCCAGTCACACGTACACAGTAAAACTGTGGCTCCGTCACACATTCTTGCAAATAGCAATTTCTCTCTCTGCGCTGGCAAGGCTTCTCCATTGTTTAATAATCAGATCAATGTGATTTAATACTGTTGGATAACAGTAACTAACGCATATCCTCCTTATGGTCCTAGCAACACTCACTTGAGGCGTTCATTAACACCAATGACTCTTTTGCATTTACCACCTTTAGATCTCTGTCACCAAAGCTACCGATGTCTAAGGTTTCTGCATCCAAATCTGTCATGAAAAATTATTGAAGCTGTCCTGACAACCCCACAAAAGCTGTATGTGTAATGTCTTTCGTAATGTAATAGCTACTCTACTTTTAAGCTTTTTCTGTTAAAAATAACAACACACACTGTTTAGCCACATTCTGCCTGTTGCTAATATAAAGTTAGATCAGACAGATAAAAGTGATGGGAAAAATTCTGATAGACTGAATGATCTGTGCACCTTAAAATACATCACTCGTGGAAGTAGCAGGGAAGTGGGATTTAAAAGGGATTTGAGAAGAGGCATTGAGAAGGGATCTGAGAAAAGCAGAATAAGGACATTAAGGATGAGGTTAGGGAGACTGTAACTATACTCTGCATAGAAGACTATGCAGAAGAAGGCATAAGGTTTTTTTCTTTAACTGGGAAAAGTGAACAACAGAAAAGTGAACAACTGGTGGAGAAATAGCAGGAGGGGAAGGATTTAGTTGAGCTTCCTCTGTCTAGGGAAAGTATGAATTTGTTAATTAACATTAAGTAACATTAATACCATGTTACACATTTTAGTTCTTATGGTGTTGAGTCACAGTTCTTAAAAACTGAAGTAGGAATAAAAATCTCAAAGAAGATAATAAAATCAGGCTGACACAGAAGGAAAATCACAAGGATTTGCACAGAGAAGACAGATGCAGTTTCCGTAACTAAGATAGCCTGCAGGAGAAGTTATGCTTCTTGCATGGAAAGAAATGGCGGCTTTCACAGAAAATAAGAAAACAGCAGAAGGATTCTGCTGCATTCTGTGCATGCAGCAAAGTACCCTGCCTGCAAGGAGGTTCAGAGAGAGATGAAGAATGATACAGTCATAGGAAGAAGCTTTAATTTTGTCTGATTTGAATAGTATTTGAATACTGCTGGATTTGATTTTTCTCTCAGTAGTTTTTGGATAACATTGTACACTGTCAAAGCGAGCTTTGTGGTAGACATGTCTTTGAAATCAAAGCAAATAAATACTTGGTTAGAGTTTAGATGTGTGTGTTAAGGAGGAAGGAAAATTGAAAACAGCACCCTGACTTTCCCTCAGGACTAGTACCTAAGAAGGAGGGAGCAAAAGCCACTCTGGAAAAGGAGAAGGAGACTTGTGGTTCAGCAATAAACAGTGAAGCCCAGCACACATTATAAATTTCCAAGTGCTACCAGATATATTGAAAGGAAATACAATATCCACACATGAGTTTTGGTATGGAAACTAACAAACCCAAGTGGAAATAAAGTGAGATTTTGTAGCTTGCACTAAAATGGTGACTCTTCTGGGATTTAGCAGGGGCCTGGCTGACAAAGTACTGAGTCCTAAGTGAAAACAACGCCTGGATGGGCCAATCCCCTCTCACCACCTGAGGGGATCTTTCCTTTTCCATCCTCAGCCTGCTGGAGAGATTGAGGAACTCTCAACCTGCAAATGCAAACCATGTGTGGGCTCCTTCCTGGCAGATCTCTCCCTTTTACTGAAAGGCGGAAGTTTCAAAGGAAAGAAACTCTGGAGCTGGGTGGATTTCAGGACCCTAAGCTGAATGCTTGAGCTTCCAGCATTCAAAGGCCTTGGTGTGGCCTTCTGAATGGGAGGCCACTTTTCCTTCCAGGTTGAGATGGAATTGTGTTCCTGCCATTGCCTTATGCTCTGCAGCATGCTCCCATGCAACAGAGCCCCTGCGATAATTGGTGGCTGAAGTGCCTGTTAAATGACCAAAAAAAGCCCCCTGCAGCTCTCTCCAGCCCTCGCTATAAGCAGCTCCCACTGGATGCCTTACAAGGTCTGCAGTAGATGCATATATTTTTAAAGCAGATCCTCCCCCTCACTACCCATCCTTCCCTTCCAGACCCCAAAATCTAATGCCAAAACAAACAGGCAGGAACATAATCCCAGAACGAGCTTAGATTTCTTTGGTACTTTTCAGTTGTGCTGCAAATGCAGTCTAAATATGAGTTCATGTGTTTATATGGGGAGTCTGCTACCCAGATGAAATACATTAATTCTTGCTGAATCTTGCATACGTCGGGTTAAACAGTGTCTACAGTGTCTTTGATACAAGAGAATATTCTGGTGGCTTTTACACATAGACAGCAATAGCACATGCGAACTGCGGGAACATGTTGAATAAGACTATTTATAAACACTTCATTGCCTTCATGAACATCCTGACAGGTGCCTCCCCATCTTACCCTGGCAAATTTCTGCTTGCACAGTCTTCACAGCTTTCTTAGGCTATCTCCCCTGGTACCCAATTATCCATGTGCCATCAGAAAGACGGTCCTCAGGTCTATCTGACTCCTTGCTGTAAAGCCATTATTTCTGCCATGGGTGGAAGAAGAGAAGATGCCCACTCTCTGTGCTTCAGCTTTTTGCATATCTGAGGGTGACCAGTGTGTTTCCTTCACTCTCCATCTTTTCACTAGGCCTAACAGCCCTAATTCATCTAACCTTTACCTGGGGGACATGCCTGCTAGATCTGCCATCACTGCTCTTCAGACTTTCTTTAGTGCATCTGTAGGTGCAGTGCAAAGAAGTGGCCACAAGATGCAAGGTGGAGTAACATCCACCGTTTTCACGTCAGCATGACTGTCCTTCAGCTCAGTCCCTACTGCGAGCACATTTCCCTCTAGTTACTAATGAAAATACTGGACAAACGCAACTGCATTGGCCCCTGTAAGTCCACTACTAATACAAGTGATGCACTGTTTGTAACCGACCTTCAAGCATGATCCAAGTAGTCATTTCTCACCTTGTAATTTCACCTGCACAGTGCTTCTCTAGCTGGCTAAAAGAAGAGTATCATGCGATACCAAAGCCAAACGCCATTTCCACTCTCTCTGCAGAGCCCATTACCCTATTTTAGAAGGAAGTTAGAGGGACTCATCAAGAACAAACCCTGTCAAACTCACCTTGGCTGTTATTTATCTATTTATCTCTTCTAAGGGCCTACAGATTGCACATTTATGCCAGTATTTCTTCTGGAACTGATGCTACACTGATTGATCTCAACTTTGCTGCTCCTTCGCCCAGGTCTCTCGAGGTCCTGCTTCCACAGGAGCACCACTCCCAGGTTGCTGGGTCCACTCAAGTCTCCCATCATGGGCCTGCCTTTGGAAATCAACCTTCTGCAGTGACCCTATTCTTCGTACAGTATTATCAGGTAACCTGAGAACTGTAGATGTATCTGATTATTGGAACTGCAGAGACGATTGCCACAAAACTCGAAACCGTGACCTTTTCTTGAGGTGTTATCAGCCAAGCTGGTTGGGGGACAAGAGAGCTGATTTATGACCATTCATTAAAATTACATGAAACTGATTATTTATAGAGGTAGACTTGAGCTTAAAGGCTCAGGCTCAAAACCTGTCTTCTTCATAGCTCAGGGTGTTTGGACATAGGATAACAAGGAATGATCTCAAAGCAATGTGAATGTAACTGGATTACATTTTATTCTATTTTATTATGTTCTGTATTATACTTTAAATTAGATTTTATTATCTATATTTAATGATGTTATTATTTTTTCACAGTTTATTAGTTTATTGTTTTTATTATTATATTTTATGTTTTTTTAAAATTATTTTAATCTATTTTTTTTAAAAAATCTATTTTTAACAGGTCAGGAGCCATCACATGAAAACATAAAGTGGTAGCATTGTTTTTCACTTACTTTAGCATTAGAAAAGCAAACAGCCAGACTGGATTTTATATTGGATAATACCATCCCTTTATGCAATCAACTGCTTTGCAGAGGGGTTTTGAATTCTGGCAACAATTTGTTGACGTAGAAGAGCTCCTACAGATGAATGCGTGTCTAAGCAGTAAATTGCAAATCTGGTATTGTGAGACTGTAACATGAAATTGCCACGCTTTGGAGAGCAGCCAGCATCAGACTGGGATTAATTTGCTCACAGCGTTCAATAAATAATGTCTGGAGGGCCACGTGAAAATCGATCCCTGTTCATTATGCACACCTCCCTGCCACAGGGCCTATGTTTGGTCACCAAGCTGAAGTTCGTGCAGCAAACGTCTTGGGGGTATTTCTCACTGGGCTTACAGTAAAAGCCAGCTAAAGTGCCTCCCACCGCCTGGCGATGAAAAGGAGGATCAAGCAGCCCTCGGCTCTCAGGCTGGAGCTTCTATATATAGGGGAGCTCAATAAACACCATTATGAACTGCATGCGATCCGCCTGCCCGGAATTAAGGTCACATACATACTTTTGTATATGTTTCTGCATTGGCCTGCTTTGCTTACAAATTAAAGAATTACAGGTGAGAAGCTGGCTACATGATGAGGAGTTATAAATCCAGCCAGCTCCCATCTGACAAACCCCTTTAGTCAGTACACGAGGCAACTGCAGGGGGAAGTAAGAATGAGATTTTTAAACCCAGGTGTAAAATCCATTGCAAAGGTCAGGTTTATAAGGAGACCATCCCAAAATGCTAATGACATGACAGTTTTATGGGGCTG
Source organism: Aegotheles bennettii (assembly GCA_013398125.1). Lineage (NCBI taxonomy): Eukaryota > Metazoa > Chordata > Aves > Caprimulgiformes > Aegothelidae > Aegotheles > Aegotheles bennettii. The sequence continues at coordinate 79,117 of VZRW01011371.1, read as the reverse complement.
AAAAATGATAGCTTGGCTGAAGCCAAGTAATACTAGAGCAAGGGATTTATTGAAGTTGGACTACTTTTTTTTATTTTGAATTTTGTCCTTGATCCTGCCAAATCTCACTGAGATGAGAAATCCTTACTTGTGTAAGTACCCCCCCACATTCAGCTGAACAACTGAAGTAAGAAAAGGTTATTTATGTAAGTGAGACACTATTCTGTAATCTTACCTTCCAAAAGTTTTACAGCTTGTTGATTTTACAGTTTTCTGCAGTATGTATAATTGAAAGTTATACAAGTTTTAATGTCTATACTTTGAAAAATACACAGAACATCGATTCTTGATAGCTAGCCTCAGAAACAGAAATAGTAAGAGTTGTCACACAAACCTTAACACAGTTTTAACTTAGAGAAACAGCATTTCTTTGCTGTACTACCGGAGGACAACCTTGCCAGAAGAGTTCATAGTCAAATGTACACTTTTAAAATGATGCATGCAAGCACAGCCTGCACAAACTTAGCTGCGCACCCTAAGAATGGGCACTTTTGTATCTAACCAGAGCAAAAGTACCTTTTCATTTGCAACATAAAAATCTCTCTCATCTTAATACTGTTTCTTCAAAAAGCAGTGTCAACACCTGGGCTGTTTTTTTTTTTAATTTGTCCTAGTCCTTGTGCAATGAGTTAATTCACCCTCTGGAAGACTGCAAGCCCCTGGGCACATCCTTCATCAATTGGGCAGTTCTTTTTACACTGAAGCATAATGCAATTTTCATTAAACTGCAATTTCAGGCTTTGGTCTCAAAACATACATTATCTATCTATGGCTACGTAAAACAAAGCTATAGATATGTTATAGCACATCTATTTATAGTTACGTAAAACATACAATATCTATCTATAGCTATGCTAGGCTTTTGTTTATCTAGTTCCGTGTTTCCCACAGTTCCTTTAATCAACATTAGAAAAATGAGAATATTTTAAACATAAAAAATGCCTATTATCTTTTCTGCAAGCCATCCAAGGTTCTCTGACTAGGTCTAATATTTCCCTTTACCGTAGTATTTTGAAAACACAGGTGGTGTTTCAGCACCCAGGAGCGTTGGGTTTAGTTGGGCTCTCTGCACCGAGCACGCAGGCCTGATCCTGCGAGGTGATGAGCGCTTCCTGGGAAGCGATGAGCTCTCTGAAATCCCTGCGATTCTGATCCCCCAGCCAGGCAGACACTGGCCACATCTCCCCTGACACACTCCTCTGAATCCTCCCCTCCACAGCATGCACCAACCTCATCCTCCAGTGTTGCCTTCATGGAGGTTCTCAATTAATACATTGCTCGTCCTAGTAATGAGGCAAGGTGAATTTGGGGCAGATACTGGCTACTGTGGAGACCACTCTGCCAAAATGCTGATTTATTTGTCCGCCTTCTGACTGTTTGCACGTAGCACTTCAATGAAGAGGGCTTGTGTGCAAACCTGCTGGGCCCATGGGCTCCCTGTACAGCCCAGCTGGATGCTGCAGGGTGTTTCTCTTCCCTCACCCCCAGAGCCCTGGGCCAAACTGACCCCATGGGGCCGTGCTCTTCTTCGAAACAAGCCTCTTCTGCCCAGAGGGTCTGGCAGTTGTCAAGTGGCTTCCTACCCCTCCGCCTGCACTGGCGCACCGTGTCCAGGGAATCACACAGCTGAGCCTGGATCGTCTTCTGCTTTGGGTAAGACTAGGTTGAGAGAAGTCAGACTGAAAGACTTCCCCCTCCTGTCTGTGAATGGTTTCCAAGCCTCTCTGTGAATCAAGATAACAAAACAAAAAAACCCCCGTTCCAGAAAATTTAAATGCTATCAACTCTTTCTCCTCCTCTTTTCCCAATTTAAACTATTTTCTGAATTTAACCCAAATTAATAAATAGGTCTGAAGTGCTCAGTAAACAAGCGATCAGCTTGGAATTTTATTTGGCCACATTCTAGTAATTGTTTTCTTTCCTCTACTATTAGTATAAGCCTAGGTGACATAAAATATTGCTACACAGTGATGCAAGTAACAATTATATTAGCTTGTGGTTGCAGGGTAGCATGCAGTGCAGAGATACGTGAGCTAGCTTTAAATTGGCTAGCTGGGATCCTGGCCATTCACTCACCTGCAAAAGCAGAGAGGTTAAGTTGGGCTGGGATATCTCACCTTTAGGTATCCTTATGTGAGCATTTTTTGTCTCATCACGACATCACAGTCCCCTTTACAACAGCAAAGACCCTCAAGGGCCAAACCCAAGAACCTATTCCTAGGTTATTTATGTAAATTTGTGTGTGTTAGTATTTGTGATATGAAAAAGAAAAAAAGAAAACACCTAAGTTATTTCATAAAAGCTGTTTCTCACCCGCTGCTCTATGCTTTAGAAGATTGGAAAACTGAAACTTTATCTGAGTTTTATCCCTTTACAATTACTTTACGCATTTTCATCCTGTTTCCTGACCCCGCCAGGACGAGGCACAGATGGGAGAAAATATTTCTAGAATAAGACTTTTCCCCAAAACTTAAAGAACAGAAACCAAAACCAAAACCAACAGCAACGTCTCCAACCCCCTACATCTAAAATCATCTGATACAAAAGAAACGGGTAACATGCCCTTAAAAGTCTCCCAGTCTAATTTTTTAACACTGAAAAGACTCCAGGGAGACTCCTCCACTTTAATGCCTCTCTGGCCAAACGTTGAGGTTTCCTGATCTGTAATTCATCCCACTTCGTGTCAGGAACTTGGTCGAGCTGCTCAGACTGGGAGCACAGGATCTTTGTATAGCCAGCGAAGGGGGAATTCAACCCACCTAAAGTCCCAGTTGCTCTGTCATTAACCTACAGTAATTAGCTTCTTGCTCCAGATGAGTCACTTTGGTGCATAAAGGCATGTAGCACAAACTTTCCCATCTGGCCATAACCGCTTTGCTTCCCATTTATGAGGAAAAGCAAATGAGGTTTCCAGAGGGATTGCTGCCCTGAGTCCTTTTTAGGGACTCAGAGAGGTATGTGATGTACTAGAAACCCACTGCTGGGTTTCAGCAAAAAGATCTGCCAGATGGGTAGCTCCATCTAAACTGGGATCCGTGGTCTAAACGTACATAGTTATAGGGAGAGCAAATGAAAACCAGTTTGTGCTTTGGGCTGGTTTTGTGAATGGTGTCAAACCATTGAAGTGGGTCTGTATGGAAAAAAAGTAGTCACATATAAGATTAGTGCCTGACACCTTGAACAGCACTGCAATGATATATTTAGCTTGAATGAACTCCAGAGCCCTGGTTCAAATGCATTCAACTACTGCACGTTCACCTCCGTGCTGGAAAAAGACGAGTCCATGAAGGTCTTATTCTGGTACACCAGCAGTCCAAGCCAGTTGACTTTCCATGCAGTAAGTGATATGAAGTGAATATAAAGCAGGCAGAGAACAGAGTTAATGATTTTCTATCACTGGCTGATAAAAGGAAGCACATACTGGTCTTTTTTGGACAAATCACTGCTCTCAGCTGAAACCTCCATACCTCCTCCTGTGAATGTGCTGAAGAGGGTGCGCACTTAAAAGTGATCCGGGCTAAAGTCGAGCACCACTTGACAATAAAGCCCTAGTTAACACATATCCTGTTTGGGCTGCACAGTTGCTTTTAGTGATCAGATATAGCAAAGAGCAGCTACAGGGATATGATGGCAACTTGAGAAGAGCTGTGCAGCAACGAAGAGAGTATAGCCCATAGATTGAGCTGAGCAGACCGATGCTGATCTCTAATGTACGTGGCCAGGCTCTCAAATTACGCGATGTAGTCCGTTGCTTACCAGGAGCAATATAACTAATCACATATGTTTAGGTGAAAGGCACGATTTATCAGATCCCAACCCAGAGGTTCATGTTCTCTCTCTTTACCTAGAAAAGATGGTCATCCAAGGTTACGGGAGAAGTAGCTGAGAGATCAGCATGCAAAAACTTCCATGGCAGCTGCCTTCGTCTGTTAGGCAGGCTTTTCTACCCCAGAGCAGATGGCTTTGAAGTTGGCACAAAAAGGCAAACAGACAAGACATGGAGACACGTACAAAAGCTGTCTCACCCCCGCATGCATTAATGCCCTCTGAAGACAAGTCACACCGGGCTTTCACAGGGAGATCTCTGGGTACGAGTGTGAAGGGAGTTCCTTACATTCTCCTTTTTAACAAATTAATTTGGTTCCCAAGCTTTGTTACTCAGGAAATGATTGGGTAGGTGAAAATTCCATGCTGTCACAGTATGCTGCTGCAAGAGATGAAGACATGTTTGTCCTCTACTACATTCTGCACAGGTTTTATTTTCAGATACCATGTTTATAAATTTAAGTACTGCAAGTAGTGAACAAATACTTAGTAGGAACATAATAAAAATGCACCTGTGTTAAAAGAGCATCTCAAAAAGGAAAACACTGAAAAATCGAGAAATAGTTTTATCTTTTTTGCTTATCAGAGGATGATACAGTAAAGAACTTAAGTCGAATAACATAGCTTTGTTTTAGGGGGAACCCTCTCACACCATTAGCAATAAGAAAAGTCAGCAAAGCTATTAATATTCCTGATAATGCTTTACAAACTTTTCTGCAATCATATAACCTTGCTGCTATTCTTGTGCAGAATGTTTCCCTGGATCTGAATATTAATAACCCCTGAGAGAATAAGGCTATCATTTCCTTTCCTACCAGCTGACCTACCAAAATATGGATTATCTGATCATCTTTAATACAAAGTAGTTGTCAGTACTTTATGGCTGTAACACCCGGTCAGTGAGCCAGAACAAAAGAGCAGACTTGTCAATAAAAATTAACATTTAAAATAACATACAATTGGTTACATATGTAGAAGTAAAACACAGAGAGAAGGCAATGTCCTTCTAACAAAAACTTTGTCTGATTTTTTATTTGCAAAACTACAGAAATAAAACCAGGTCCTGGGCTCATATCTGGGCACTTCCCATTGATCAGGTGCCCCTGACATCAGTACAAGGCAAACCTTCTCCCATTTTGACCAGAGGAGCAGCTGGCCTGCTGACTTTACAGCATATCTCCAGATTTACACCAGCATGAAAGCAGAATGAAAGACTTATTCCAACCTGCAGCGCTGCTCCAGCATTTTCACCAGGCATAAGATAGAGATTTTCTTCCAGCTGGACATTATCTGACCTCCCTAAAGCAGAAGAGGATTTCAAGTTTCTAAACAAAAGGGTATGGCAACGATTTATATTGATCAGGTAGCATTTTAACAGCCCTCCTCAGCTTCATTTTAAATGCAGTGTACCATAGCAGTTACCTCTATCACCCCTCATCAGCTGGACAGGACTAAAATTCATCTCCGTAGAGAACAGGAAGGTGAAGTGAGACATCCAATTTTTTTTGCCTAAAGAATCTGATATTTTCTACAGATACTTTTTTTTGTCACATTAATTCTGACACAAGTGTTAAGATGAGGATGTAATAGCTGCACTTGCTATTTATAGAGGCGCTGTATAAAGATCAACAGATGTTTTCAGAACAGCCATGTGCTTCAATGATCAATTGCCAGAATTTCCATTAGAGAAGTCGGAGCATTAGAAAAAACTATAATGCAGAAACTCAAAAATAAAAGCATTGAATTGTTGAGGTTTTCTAGAGGATCCACCAGTTGTTAGGCTAATTGCTGTTCTAGTCTGACTTTGATCAATTTCAATTAAAACATGAAGAGTGGAAAAAGCAAGCCAAAGGTCATGATGTTGTCAATAACTCACAGCAACACCTCAGACAAGATACATGTTAAATTCTTGGAATGAAATTAAAAGTTAATTGTATTGTCAATCTCAAACATTTAAAATTAAAAATGAATCAGATTTTTTAAAATAGTGTAGATTCGAGGCTCCAAACCAGTACATCTATTAGTCACTCTCAAATTCTATTAAATCACAGGTAGTTTTTGAATAAAAGCTGACAAAAATAACTGACATACCAAAATACATCACCGATTCAACTGCTGTCACAGCAAAGTTACAATGCAGCTGTGAGGTTTGCTAAAATGCACAGTAAGTACAAAAGTACAAGAGAAAGCTGTGGGGAGACCTTAGAGCACCTTCCAGTACCTGAAGGGCCTACAGGAAAGCTGGAGAGGGACTTTTTACAAGGGCATGATAGGACAAGGGGGAACAGTTTCAAACTGAAAGAGGGTAGATTTAGATGGGATATTAGGAAGAAATTCTCTCCTGTGAGGGTGGTGAGACACTGGCCCAGGTTGCCCAGAGAAGCTGTGGCTGCCCCCTCCCTGGCAGTGTTCAGGGCCAAGCTGGATGGGGCTTGGAGCAACCTGGTCTGGTGGGAGGTGTCCCTGCTCATGGCAGGGGGATTGGAACTGGATGATCCTTAAGGTCCCTTCCAGCGCAAACTGTTCTGTGATTCTGTGATATAAATACAAAGTATCCCTTTCAGATTAAGGCGCATTTTGATGAGAGTCTGACTGGAAAATACTCCCAAGGCAAGTTTCATCTAAGTCAGTATAAAAGCATAATTATTTTTATCTTTGAAGTTAGGTTTATTTTATCCAGTCCTGTGTAGGGCCCACAGTAAGTTATTTCAGAGTGCTTTAATGTGCCAGGGAAGTATATGCATGGTGTTTGCACAAAAGCGTACATAGTGCAGGCTGAGCAGTCGACAGGCACCCAGAGGGTCAAGGCTTTTTTGTAGCACTGGGACAAAGAGTGAAAATGGACATCATTATCACTGCTAATGAAGGATGAAGAGCTCAAGCTAGCCATGCAGTAGAGCAGTCAGGAAGGATGTCAAAAATTGGCTAATAAAATCTAGTAAGTGTGAAGTTCATGTGACCTTTCGTATGGAAAGCGAGCTCTCCATAGGGACTACACTCCAGAGTTGCCAGATGGGAGGAAATATCTGATACAATACCTTCCCTGCTCTCAGTTTAGTATGTGGAGCAGAACAGAGCCTGTGCTTTCACTAATCTCTCATTACATCAGCCGAGAAGCACAGATAACCATCAGGGAGAATATTCTGACCTTCATTAGACATTCACAGAGCCCTGAGCTTAGAAGCAGCTAACTTTACCAGTGTCCTGATAAAATTCATCTCCTGCACTTGCAGACAGTTTAGAACAAGATACTTGATTTCAGAATACCAAGATTTAATTTGAAACACCTCCTAGGACCCAGTGGAATTTGAGAAGAGTTTTACTGTCAGACTAAAGGCACTCAAATAAAATCCTGGCTCCAAATAGCTCCGAATTTTGCGATGCCTGAAATGCAAACTTGGCGTTTTGCAAAACACCACATAGGATTTTCTGTTCCTTTTTGTCCACACCTATTACAGGTTATTAACCTGAATGGCAGCACATCAAACTCAAGCAGTATCTTCACACATCAGATGAGTAATTAGGAAGCCAGTAGACCTCCAAAATTAAGCATCTTAGCTGTTTTATGCAGAAGAGTTGCCCTGCCATAGTTGTTCTTGCCCGTACTGTGGTCCTTGCCAAAGCTCAGGACAGGGTCCCAGCTGAGCTAGGAGCTGTAAAATCAGAGTCCAAACCTCACAGAAGAGCGAAAAAAAAAAAAAGGCAAAAAGCTTTGAGGGGCTGAAAAGAAAGTGTCAAGGAGAGAAAGTGAAGTGATTGGAGTAAACCTGGCACACATCCTGCTAGGTTGCAGGCATTAAACATGCAGCTCTGAGGACATTTCATCTTAAATTTGGCTTTAATCTATCTGACCCAGTTCTTCCCTTTGTAATTTTCAATTAAGCCTACAAGAAAAGAGGAATAGAGTTTTGTTTAAGCCACTCAAAGAAAGTAAGCCTTTTCTGCTGGTTTGAGCAGCAGACCACAATAGCATATGTTGTGTTCAGGCAAAATACAATTTTCTCAGATTCTGAAGCTTCCTGCACTTCCTGTCCATGATGAAGAACTTCATACAAAAAAATCCATCTGCATCTATAAACAGCAGCAGGATCTATTCCAATATGAACACAGGCAGCCACAGGAGCAGGGGAGTTGCCTGTGCACCCCCAGCAGGTGGGCAATTAGCACAATTACCCCTGGTTCCAGATTTTGATGAAGACTGTGAGCGTGGCTGGTCTTGTTCTCTCTCACCTGAACGTGGCCAGGCTGTGCTTGGGTCTTTCATGTTGTCTGCTTGTGCAGTGGCACAGCAGAGAGGCAGGTGAAACGTTTCCAGCTAGAATGTCCCAGTGAGACTTCAGTAGCCTTCATCAACCAGTCCCTATCCTTGCGCTGTGCTGGTCCTAAATAGACTCCTTTGCTCAGTTGCTTTAAAACTTTCCATATGATACAGAGACAGAAGGCACTGTAGAAGTGACCTGTGCACAAAAACTTGGCTACTTTTGCCTACAACACGACAAAGCCAAAATCCTTTTGCTTTTGCTGGGCAAGGATGGCAACTTGCTTTATTTTAACTTTTTCAAACTGGTCTGACAGCACCATGGGAACTCCCAGAGAAGTTCAGGTTGTTGTGGAGTTCTCCAACACCTTCTTGTCTCCAAGCTGTAACTTATGGCTAACGTTCAGTTTAGGTGTTTGCCTTTTACAGGCAAGTTCTTGCAGTACTGCAAGCTGTAATCACATTTTAAACAACCTAATGCTCAATGGCAGAGTTTCAGCAGTTCTCCGAGATGGAGGCCAGTGTCCTGCAGAGTCCCTTGCTAAATGGCAACAAGGGAGATGCACTTAGGGACACGTAAGGAGCAGATTGGCACCTGTGGGACAGAAGAGACATCTGTTGTGCCCATATTTTAGCAGCACTAATCCATGTCAGGAAGAACAGGTTTGAAGCCCTCAGGGTTTAAGTCAATCATATTGAAATGCCATGCACAAGAGTATTGGGGGCAGTAGATGTCTAATCAAGGTCTAGATGGGTCACATTCATTCAAGGCAGAAGACATTTGGGAATTTTAAGGAGAGCTAAACCCTTGCCAGCCGTGCCTCGCTGCCATAGGTGGCAAAGGGGAAGAGAGACAAGTTGCAGCTGTCTTGTCTCAGTACAGGGGCACAGAGTGCATGCACGGCTCTTGGGGCGTGATTTGAGAGGCTCCAGCTTTGGACACGGGGCCAGCGTGCAAGAGAGGTACACAAGGACACCCAGCACATGCCCACTCTGTACAAAGCAGTACAGGATGAGACACCCCACTCCCCCCTGATCCTTACAGATACCTACACCTCATGACCTTGCTGTACAATAGCACAGACCCCAGAAGCAAGAACCATCTTGGACTGTAACCGCATGCATCTCAGCTGAGGCAGCTACCTCAGCACAGTGCTTCCGTATGGTGGCTATACTGCTTCTGACTCCAGAGCTAGCTTATCTGGTGTTAACTTTAGTATCTTGACACCTTGCTCCCTTGCATGTGTGCTCTTCACTCACAGGAAACCTGGGATTTACTGCCAATGCAAACAGCTGCAGGGAGGCACACAAACACGTGGAGTTTATGAAGCTTTTCTCCCTACAGCTTGGGAAACCATGCCACATCAGGACTTCCCTTCCACTCCCTTTCCTTAGGAACTCATAGTACTAATATATTTCTTAATACGCCCCTCATTGTTCAACTGGCCATCCTAGCTGAGTAAAAGCTACTATAATAACATTTAGTGCTGGCTGTACAGTGTTGTGCACATCCAAGGACATTTAGTACTATTAAGTTTCCACATCTCTGAGGTAGAGACCTTTATGATCCTTATAGCTCTATGTTGTAAATATTTTTTGAAGATGGTGAAATGCATGCAGAAAGACCAGATTATGGCTACAAAGCCACTGTCAGTTCGAGGAATAATGTAACACATGCAAGTCCTCTGAAAGCAACAGGACAGCCCAGCTTTTTCCATGCTTTTGATGAGAAAAGCTTGTATGCCTTTGTACAGAAATATCCTTTCACTGCTCTTTTAGATCATGAATGTGATCACATTTCATTAATTTCCTTTACAGACCACAGGGTGGCTAAGATTGCTTGGTGCTTGGCTTCTGCATAGCGAGATGGCAAGCTGGAAAGCTAGGTCCTCAGCACCTAGACGGGTAGAGCTGTGTGAAGAGCCTGCTGCCCTTGAGTGAACAGAAACTGCAGCCGCAGCAGCATGAACTCCATCATTTGGGTATGCAGGTTATATTCCCTTCCCATGGGAGGGATGTAGGGCAAGCAACAAAACAAAGACTCAGATGCTACAGCAGAAAATGGGCTTCCAGGTGGAGTCCATAAAAGGTCAGGTCTTTGTGCATTCCAGGTCTCCAGATCCCAACATGGATCAACGGCACTTCAAGGCCCCCCTGATGATTCACACTGCAAATGAACTTCAGAAGGCAGCAGGTGCCAGCACTCATCAGAGGATGAAGCGCAATTGTTTTCTAGTGAACAGAGTAATTTGAAAAGTATTTGTGCTATCTTGCCAAAAAAACAAACCATGCCACATTTATTTTTAGATCCAGATATCCGTCCAGGAAGAAACCACACCAGTTATGTCACACATAAATCAGAGCTACCTGCTGATACCATCACAGAGCTTACTACTGTGCTTTTTTAAATGACTGGCTACCCAAATCTGAGGCTGTATTTTTCCTTGCCACATGGCAAGCTATGATGTACTGTTAGGTATCCAAAATATAATTTACATCTCAAACTATCTGCCTTCTCAGGGAGCCAAATGCTCACTGGGATAGAGGTGTTAAGCAGGGAAGAGAGAATATGGGGGAGTGGGTGTGCAGCCCTCTCCTCCTCAGCACATTTCTATCCTCCACTTTTGGCTGCCTGGGAGTACTCTGTGCTCCCTGCTAGAGTGTGATTGTGTTATTTTTCTTTAACATTTCTCCTGTTGGGTGACTAGCACTGTGAAGAAGGGAGGGGCATTGATGTGCTGGCCTCAGGGCTATCAAAGCACATAATGCAGGGGCTGTATTAGGGATTTAGGTGCATGGATGCTTGATCCTGCTGTGACAGTTCTGGATAGTCACAACAGCAGGCAAGCGAGCAGCTCTCGTTAGCTTCTGTAGTGGATTAGCTGATGGAGGAGTGCAAAGATCTGCACTGGGCTTGCCTGCATTATTTCTGGTTGTGGCTCAGGTTATTTTTTCTAAGTTTTTTTTTTTCCCAATCTGTTTTCAGCGCCACGCCATGCTGAGCCCCATTCTGCTCCAGTCACTGGGCTCTGGCTCACCACTGCAATAATGTTTGCATTAAGCTGTGTGACATTATTCACCCCTGGATCCTGCACAGCTCTGCTGCTCTACACACAAGGGCAACATGTGCCTTCAGGTGTCAGCATGCCAGTCAGATTAATAGGATTGATGACAGACAGTGGAGTACAAATCATAAAAAACTCTAACAGTTCCTATATCAGCAACGAAGCTTGTACTACACAACAAGTCTTAGAAAAGGATGTGTGAATATACATATATATAAACAGAGAAGGGTTATGTTGAAAGAAAGAAGTTTCTGAAAGATTTCTTTAATAATATTTTCTTGTTCTTCTTGTGTCATTTGCTATGGACAGTACTGGTTATCCATTGTCTCACACTTCCTTGTCTTAAAAGGCTACTTGACCCTCAGTTTTCTCAAAAAATAATCGTATTCACAGTGTAAGGTTCTGCAATTATGCTTTTACTATTACAAAAAAATAGCATTCTCCCACATCCTCTTCACTATTTGGAAAAACGGTCTGTAAATCCAGTGTGAACAAGCACTATTTAACTCATTAAGGCAGTACGCTTTCTGACTACATAACTCATTTTGAATACATAATGTATTTCAAATACTTAAGCAAAACATTAGATGCAAACCTGCACATTTCAGTGGGTAACATTAGGGATTCAGAGTTCTGGTTTAATTCAGATGTTGCTGGGGATTAAGAGCTCTGATGTCATTTTGTCTTCTCATCCCTCCCAATTTTTACCAACATCCTTGCTTGTGATGCTTGCTTATGATGCAATTACTACACTGACCAAAACTGTTTTGAAAACCTCATAAAATAGCCCTTGATAGCTGCACAGATGGTGGGCAACAGCCTTATGGATGGAAGCTGGACTAGATGATCTCCGGAGGCCCTCTCCGACCTTAATTTTCCTATAGTGTTTTGACACGTACACTTATATGCCAACACTTAATATTACCCTTCTGTACGACAGTTCATCCAAACAGAAATACCCCCACAGGGCAGACAGGCCTTGGAGGCTGAAATTCCTGTGCTAGATCACCTCCCGTGCCTCGCCAGATTGAGCTCTGAGGAAAGGCGATACACTGGTCTCTAAATATCACACAAGCCCCATCCTTGGGGACCTCAGCGGCGATGGCATCTGGGAGGATGGACGCACAGACCTGGCAGCTACTGGGTTGAGATGATCTGCAGAGAGAGCTGGTTCCCCCAAACACTGAGCCTCACTTTCTCCTTGTGGGGCAAGGACCTGTGCATTGCCACACCCACCCATGAAGACATTCTCCAGCATGGGTGGATGCTCGAGGTAAGGAGCATCGAGCAGAGTCTCACCAGCTTGCTTTGCCCCCTGCCATTGTACATGTCTTCTGTTCATCCTCTGCCTCCCGCACACTACAGCTGTTGGTAGCCTCCAGACCACACTTCTGATAGAGCCTGGCTACCTTTGGCCATCTCGCATTTCTGAAATCCTTCACCCTTTTGCTCTGGCCCATAAAACACAGAGATAAGCCATTTGCACTTTGGCTACTGAGAAAGACAATAGGGTTGCTTCCACCTGTTAAAAGAGAAGTTTCTCCCAGATCAGCCCTTCTGCAGCATGACACAGAGCATGATGGGCACCATTTTCATGTCGTGTTAAGCTAACGCCATCCCTCTCCTGCTTCCCAACTGTGCAAGCAATAAAGCTTTGTGTAGTCCCTGTGTTTTCCAAGGCACAGTCCATTTTTGACACGTAAACTCTAAAAATAGCAAATTCTCATGTTCCAAATATCCACCAGCTTACTACCTGGCTAGCACCCAGGCAGCACCTTGCAGGCAGGCTGATACGCCTGTATCTACCTCAAACAGCTTCCCACAGCCCCTGTCTACTGGTGCTTCCTCCTCTTAGGTACATGTACAAATTGGCATCTACATGGGGACTTCTTTGTTACACAACATCATTTTGTAAGCTATAAATTTGCAGTGGAGGCCTATTTTCTCTACCACAGATTGTATACTGCTCCAGAGATGCTTAATGTTAAGATTAAAGAGCTATATCATTTTAATTAAGCCTAAGATTAAGATTTTTATTCTCATTCTAATGAAAATATATATTCCCTACCGCCATTCTGGAAATGGTAATACTAATCCCTACTCAAAATCAGAAGCAAATCCAGGTGAAATTTTTAGCATATAGGTTTCATTAGGAACCCCCAGATTGGTGTGTTTACAAATTCCCTTTTTGTTTTTCTCCTCAATGAGATTAGCCTTGCGAAGGAGCAGCTGTTTATACCATGCCCCACAGACACTGAAAGCTATTTAAATACAGTCCAGACAAAGTACTTGCTACAACTACAACTAGGCTACGGCCTTTCTTTTTTGCTATCTGCCTCTCACCTCTCCACCCCAGGTTTTTTCTTTCTTCCATAATTCATTCTTCAGTACTTTTAGTTCTTGTCTACCCTGTAATTACTCTTTTGCTAGCTTGTCTGGCTCCTGCCTCTTTGCTTACAAGTTTGATGGTGCATGTCCTATGCTGAAAGAAAACACCCAAACCTTCCTTTGCCCTCACATGCACCCCCAGTTCACAACCTGCTTCCAGCACCCAAGCCCCCTGAGTGAGCTGGTGCATTGCTTCAGTAGCTGGGGCTGCTCTCGCCCGTCTTTGCTCTCCTGGTGCTGTGGGAACACATCTCCAGAGCATCACTTCTGCCCCTCTCCTCAGAAAGTTTCAGTGATTTAAAGGCTCTTTCCCCATGTGGTATCTCAAAGGCTTTTTTCCTCACGTAGTATCTCAAAGGCTTTTTTCCCCATGTGGTATCTCAAAGCACAAATCAATTGCACATAATCTTTCTATCCAACAGTTTCATAGTTAGAGGTATTTTAACTACTTCAAAGTAACAAGGAACCAAATATTTTTCTGATGCTTGGTTTAAAAAAAGAAGTATGCAATTACCTACATTTTTCTTTGGGTAACAATTTTTCTCCTTCACTATTGCTTCAAGTAGAAGTGGTAAAAATATCTAAAACACAGTGAAAGAGTTGGTTAAGAAGTTAAAAAAGTAATAAAAAGGAGTGTGTTTGAAATAGTATTTTCTGCCCTTGCCTCTTTCACTTCCTCTCATGCTACTGTTATTTTCTTAGTGCCACAGAAACACTCAAAGGCTTTGGGATTGTTATTTTATGCTGCATATCCACACAATCTGATCAGAACACCATATTCTTGGTTTCAGAAGGCCTGGACTCTGCTAACAGTACAAATCTTGGCTGGTTTTTAAAGTAGTGCCACTGCCTGCAAGCCAGCAAGGCTGCAGATGTTTGCAGGGTCTTGATGAAGTGTGAGCCCAGAGGGCAAGCAACAGAACCAGTGGGAAGACATTTGGAAGAAAATATTTCAATGAAAAAATGTCTCCATGTTTTTCAGCTAGGGGAAAAGACTGATTATTGTAAAGCTAAAATTAGAAGCTATAAGAGAGAAAAATTTACCAGCTTTTTAAAAATCAAAAGATGTATTCTACTGTAAAACTGTGACTGAGCTGAAAAGTCTTTTTGACTCCAGTTTCTCCTGCTCTTTCTCTCCAAACACGCACCCCTTCAGCCAACTTAGCTCCACAGGGCTGTGGGAGGAAAAATTCCTGGGCTCTCTCTGCAGATGCCCACCCATGCCACCTTTATCAAGGAGCTAGGGAACGAGAGAGGCTCCTGTGAGCCCTGCTGACCTGTGGGAGACAATGTGGAGAATTCCACACTGGCATCCGCACACTGCTCCTTCCCGGACACCCTCTTGAAACACCTGTCAGGTAGTTTCTTCTAAGAAAATTTACGTGCAAGAACAAGAGAGCAATGCATTTCCCTCTCCTTGGCAAAGCTGGTGCTTGCACTGTTTTCAACGAATGACTTAAGGTGGCTTGACTTGAAAGTTACACTTTATTCTGCCTTCAGGGAGAAGGCAGAGGCGCAGCCTGGTGCAAACAGGGCTGCTCACGCTTCGTTAAAAAGGCAAACTAGATGTCCCTGACTAATCCCCAAGGCATGGATGTGACCCTCTGAACCTCTCATTCTTTCCACTCAATTCCGGCAGCCCAAGGCAAGGCAGGTTGGAGGTCTGGATGCAAAGTCAGCATTAGCCACGGTATGTATGTCGGTCTGCAGCATGCATTCCTTGCTTTCTCTTCCTGCTCACAAGACACAGGGACAAGGCAACGATGCTGTGACATGGCAACTGCACAAAAAGCACAACTGCTAACTCAAATCCCATCCGTGTTTCTCTTCTTGTTAAAAGAACAAAACAAACATCATCAGACTAGGTGGTGAGAAAAACTGAGCAACATTTTAGCTGTCGGACAAAGCCCTGCCAAGAAGGACAATTACATTTTTCCAATCCTCTGGCTTCAGATTATCATGTGCTAACCCCAGCTGTAGAAATTTAAATCCATCTTTAAATTTAGGTGACAGGCCATCTTCATGGCTCATCTGGACAGCTGCAAGGCTGTCCCAAGTGGAAGGGAGGGTTTCAGAGCAATCACTTAGTAGATGAGCCTTTAGGTATTGCCTGGAAAAGTTTCAGGACTTTTTCATACTCTCCACAGAAATTATAAACTGTCACTGCTACCTCTACTCTCTGTCCATTCCCTTTAGACTTATTTTATACCATATAACTACATTAAAATTATATTCAGGACTACTCACAGAGCAGTAAGTGCTTTAATTTGTGCATACAGTATTTGCCTTCTCATTAACCTTCCCCCCAAAACAAGCTCAGAGAGCAGAAATTAAAATACCATTCTTCAACTTGCCCATACAGATGTCACAGTGCAAAAATAAATGGATGACTGACTCCTAAAATTTTGGATTTGGTTTCATAATTGAAGGACCAGAGGAAATACTAGCTTTTTCAACAAATAATTTGCTTCACTAAAACCAGCCTCTGTTCCTTTCTTACACTGTGTATTTGTTTAACTAAATTAACAGAAACAACCAAATAAACTTAGTGATGCTGGAGGGGAGAACGTCAGACTTTTAGTTGATAGAAGAAGAAACAGCATCCTGGATTCCCGTGTTCAGCAGCTCTGATGTTGAAAGTTTCCTCCAAAATAAGACCACAGTGTTTTATACTCAGCTCTCTTAGGGACACTCCTGGAGATTTAAAGCAGAACCCTGTCTTATTTCTTCTTGTCTAACTCTATTACAAGTTTTCACATGTTTTTCTATGTAGAGACTCTTAAAGTAGTCAGAACATTTAAAAAAAGCTATTCCAAGTCCCACACATATATCATATTGGAAAAAGATGCTGGGCTTTTTTTTCTGGAAAATGAATTAAAATTAGAAGCTCAGCATGCGTGCACCATGCACCTCACTTGTTTAAACTTTGCTATGTTACCAATCTCTCCATACCCTGAATCTGC
Organism: Aegotheles bennettii; assembly: GCA_013398125.1. NCBI lineage: Eukaryota > Metazoa > Chordata > Aves > Caprimulgiformes > Aegothelidae > Aegotheles > Aegotheles bennettii. Next base: position 62,579 of record VZRW01011371.1, on the reverse strand, counting down.
CAAGTGTGAAAACCAGTGTCCCTGTGGCTAAAAGCAGGGTACTCAATGCTTAAGCCCCTTGCCCTGACCATGGCCACAGCATCACCCCTCCAGCAGCCCACAACCTCCCTCCTGTGACTGGTTTCCCAGGCGTGTGCTTGCAGAAGCAGTGGCAGATGAAGCAGCACTGTCTCAAACCTGTACTCTGCACCGTCTGGAGGGGAGCCAGTTTCTGCCTGAAAATGAAATAGCTATGTTAGCTGTCCTGTGAAACCCTGTGCTCTCCTGCAATTTGAAGATTCTATAGGAGCAGCAAGCCTTACAGTTTGTGTCTACCGTGGCACAGCTCAAAATGATGCAGCTGTTAAGAGGTTTGCCCCAAATTTATCCCAACTTCCCTCAACCTATATGAAGACACAAAGTCCCAAGGTGGGAGTTCAGTGATGGAAGAAGTCATGGTGTCGGGAATCAGCCCAAACCTTTCCCTTCCATCATGGAGACACATTTCTAAATCATATTTGTACCATACTCGGACCTAGCAGTGACAAGAGCAGTATGTAGCTGTCTGACAGTATTTATACCGCAGCGACCACTGCAGTATCTGGGGAGCGCGGTATAAATACAGACCGAACCACAGCCAGGGAAGCCTAAAGCATGGGCGAGGAGGGCAAGTGGCCAAGGTAGCTGAGAGACGTGCTGATTCAGTGCATCTCCTTCAGCTGTCCTCAGCAGTGGGTTGCCATGGAATGGAGGTCAGGAAGGGTAAAAGACCCTATTTTCATTTTTCTTTTACAGTCTGTTTCTCACACTTTGTTTGAGCCCAAAAGGTTCTTCATTTGAGTATTTGATCACAGCATTTTGACTTATTGCATAAAGTATAACAAACACATAACTATTGCTTCTACAATTATGATTTGGCTCATTCCCACCAGTCTGCAGCACTCAGCAGCTGAGGCTGGAGTTTCCATCCCTGTCTTACAGATGGGGAAATGCCATGCAAAGGGAAACTGCCTTGCCCCAGCAGGCCTGTGGCTGGGCCAGAAGCGGAGGAGAGGTTCACGCTTTCACCGAAAAATCCAGCCACAGGACTTTCAAGCCAGCAGCTCAAAGCATATCCCTGTTTAAATGTGAGGGAAATTGAAATGGTTGTTTAAGAAAAACTCCTGGATGTGCATCTCTCAGTCGCATGTTTAATTTCTTCCCAACACACATCAAAGGCAAGTATTTTCGGCTGACTGAATAGGACCTTTCAGCAGTGAAATCTGTGAGAATTTGAAATATGAGCTTTGCATATTGACTCCTTTCTTCTCTATAAATAAATTACAATTCTCTATTCCCAAATAAAACCTTTGAAATAAAATATAAGCAGGAAAGAATCCCTCATACAAACAGGGAGATTTGCAACAGGGTTTTGCAAGCACATAGATGGCTAAAGGAAATTTCTTCCCATCTGGTCTAGCAATGCTTGTGTACCCCTCCTTGCTAGAGAAGGAAGGGCACTTTGTCACTTTGTTCTATTTTTTCCACTCAGGATATTGTATTTTTTCAGACGAAATGTGACAGATGCAGCATCCTACCTACTTGCCACAATTCCCACAAGAACAGTTTCTTTTCTGACTCCGTCACTCAGCAGGGAGTTGGGCTTCTCAGCAGCATCCCAGCACTCAGATTAAATAGTTGGGCAACTACTCTCAGTCACACCTTCAGAAAGGCTAAAGTGAAGAGCTCTACAGAGTAAAATTGGAGTTGGGAGCTCCTTTTCGCCTGCAGCAGTGGAAACTGAGGAGTGCATAGGACTGCACTTACAGTGCAAAACTTATCTATGGTTTATGGAAATATTACCATTTGACTAATTTGGGCTATTTCTGCTCTTACAAAAGAAACATTCAACTCAGATATTGCTGGAAAGCAGTATGCTTACTACTCATCTCCTTGCATGGCCACTCATTCAGAAGGGCATATGGACACTACTTCTTGTGAACGGCATTTTGCAAGCTGTGCCTCCTGGCTCGATACATCTAACAGCCTGGCTAAGGATCCTTCCTCCCTGCTAACTTGGTACTCCAACCTCCTCAGTGGAAGATCACCAAGTTGGGCAAAATCAAGCCCAGCTTTCTGTAAGGCTCTTGCTTCTCACCATACAAACACTGGAAGAGCTTTTGGGAAGAGCTCTCTGACAGCTACCTTCTTGTCTCACTTCTCCGAGTGAGTTAGTTGCCACATTATCAGCTTGCTTTGCCTTGGTTTGGTTGCAATGCTTGCTCAGTAATATTCTGCAAGTACAAGACATCTTTGCAGAGTATTTCAGTCCTAGTAATCTCCCCGTTTTTGCAGCAATTCAAGGTAATTCAAAGGCAATTTTCACAGTGACTTCGCTTTGAATGTTACTTCTTCACAAGCAAAAAAATTATAATAAGAAAAAATTATTTATCAGTCTGGCAATATACAGGCTCCCTGAAGCCATGGGTTTCGATCATGAAAGATCTGATGCAGCTCTTATTTTCCTTGCAGTTTTCTTTGTGTACACTCCTGCAGATAAGGAACTGCTCTGTATCAGTTTGAAGGACCTGAGAGTACCCATGGTAACAGGAATGTGCCACCTCCTCCTGGATAAGATTTCCTCTTTCCTCCACTGCTGCTGTAACTCACCAGCAACATATATGTTTGTGCTTGGACATCCCTGAGACTGCTCTGTTTCAAGATATTGTATTTCTACACATTTCTAATGTTAAAGAAAAGTGGAATTCAAGAGCAGGACAGAAAAATAAGGTGTTTTCTGGTGTCAGGCTGTTTAATTTGCAAAAAAGATAGTTTACAGTCCCTATACTTTAAGTCCTAAAGGAAACTTTTAGTTCTTAACTATGTTCTGGCAGCACAGAGCCGCCAGTTAAGCCTGCTCCCCCCAGTGTGAAGCAGCACAGAAATGTGAGCAGAAGCTGGTGCTCATAACCCTCCAAAACAGTTTTCACCTTGAATCCTACTTAAGCAGAAGTTTGTTTTTCAAAGTGCTAACAGGGCCTGCTGCTGCCTAGGTTATTTCTTGTAACCATGACAGCAGACAAAGAGTCAAAGTGACATTTTCCTTCTTGGCATCAACTAAACTGCCCCCACTTCTACCCCTGCATCTGACTCCACAGGTTTTTTTCTGGAGATGCTGAGTGTGATCCCTATTTGTGCGCTGGTGAGACATCTCCAAGGTATGTTGGATGTGCAGATCTCCTTTAACAAACGTGATTATGAACATGCCTCTGTTATTAAAATGGATTTTTATCACTTGCAAAATATGCCACAGATTAAATGCTGTCCAGCTTCTCCAGGCTATACTTCATGTTACATCCAGATTGAACTGCTATAAATTCTTTGTCTGCAGCTTTGCCAAAAGCACTCTGACATGACTTTCAACCAACACAGAAGTCAAAATCATTCTCACTACCTGAAGGAGATAAACATTTTGCTACATTCTGAGATTTCTGCATTGACTCTGCATTTTTTATTCAGAGTGGTTTTGTTCAATGCACTTTTCATTTACAGATCTTCAATTTATTTCTGTCAGCCTTTAGGCCTGCACTAAAACAACTATGAATTTCAGCAGCATTTCCTAAAGAGCTGAGCTTGATTTTAGCAGTTTAAAAATAGTTTTGATCTCATTAATATTTTTCGTTGCCATATCATTTCCTTCCCAGAAGCAGTGATTTGCAACCTTTCATTAGCGATGCAGAAAAGGATTAGCTTGTAAAAGCACCTTGGTTCTGCTCCCAGCTGTGGTACACATTGCTTGGCCTTACCAAACCACACAGCTCATCCAGACTTCTGAACTATGTATCCCCAATGTTTGGCGTGATTTTGTGCGCAGTTTTGAACAAGCAGGAGAGGTGACAGATCTCTGTCTGACAGTGGCACACCCTGTGAAACCCTCGGATCGCATGTTTCTGGGTCTATCAAGCAAAACTTCACCATTTATGTGGCAAAGTGGCGTGGGCCCCAGCAGCTCTGGAGTGAGCCTCTTCACATCTGTGTATCTTTGTTGCTTATATTAACTTGTGAATTTTATCTGGCTCTCAGGATTGTGATGATGATCCTCATGGGCACAACCCTATAGACCCTACAGAAATACGGCAGAACATTCTTGTACTTAGTATATGAAGCTCTTACACTTTTTGTAGTAACTTAGACATGTGCAATATGTAATTTTTATACTAGGTAGTAAAATGCTTTCTGTGGATATAACATATTTACTTGCCCAGCACTAGCTGAAGTGACAATCTATGTTTTTTTTAAGGCTCCAAAGATCTGGGTTATTATAGACAAGAAATGTAGTTTAAATAACTAAAATTTCCTGGATATAAATGAGGCTTTTTCTGCCTTTATGTCAAATGCTTTCAAAGAAAGGAAGAAGTTCATTAAATTTTAACATTCATAAAAATAATGATGTTGAGAGCTAGCACCTCATGAACTTCTTGTATCAAACTTAGGATTTCTTGGGAGCCCACTCATAAACCACTCCAACTTTTGTCACGCACTAAATGTAAAAATTGGAGAAATGCCAAGGAACAAAGGTGGCCAACAAGAGGTCCCAAATTCAAGTTCCAGGTATTACGTCTTACAGTGTCAGGACTGGGAAAGAAATCAGACTCATTGACTGAATACGTGTGCAAATTGAATTTCTGAGTTCAAAGAGGAGACTCTTAACTTCTTGAAATCAAACCAGGCCATAATAACAATACAACCTCCATGTTTCTGAGAGTCTCCTCCATTTCCTTTACAGTATCAGGTCTGAATCTCAGATCTTAATTTCCTTAATTCTTCCTCTTCAACCAGAAAAATAATCACTGGTTTATTCTTGGGTCATGGGCAAATTCTCACTTTGTTCAATTACAGCTTACATTTCAGTCATCTGTATTTCAGGATACAACTGCCTTTTAATTAGTTTTGCCTGTCTGCAATGAAATTGGATCAGTGGCTATACTTGGAGCACATCCACAGTGCTGACAAGGTCTGAGCTATACCAACTTTGCAACAGATAAACACAAGTGAACCCTGCTCTGCTGTAAGGTAACGTAATCAAAGATGATCACTGCTATTCTGCAAATACACCACACGGTATTCCTTTCTTGCACAGCAAATTGTTTCCAGTTTAGCCAAGGGGCAAAACATTTTTTTGCTGAACAGTTGAAACCACTACATGAAAGCCGTACTTCATTCAAAACAGAGCTGGACCACCACACCAAAGTCATGCTGGCAAGGACACATCAAAACCAAACACTCCTGCACCTCACTACCTTACTTGTTTATGTCAATCAGTTCAGAGATCTTTAACATTTGAGTTATGTTTATCTGAACTGGTTTTCGAGGTCTAATTATAACATGTGAAGTGGGGTGAGATTGCTGCTATGAAAGTCGCAATATAAATAAGAGGACTTGATGGGCTGACTGATATGTTGGCACAGACCAGACATGTATGTCACGTGGAAGCCCAGTGCAGCTGTTGTAGTCCATGGTACAATAAATAGCTATGGGGAAGCAGTGCAGTCACGTGGGACTTTTTAATATCACCTACTGTGCTACTTGGCCGAAGGCACCTGCCTCGCAAAAGAATGGGCAGTATCTGCAGTTTAAATACAGAAAAGTGACGGTCCTGGCACCACAAGGCTGGTGCATTTAGAAGGCTCTGGAGAAGAACATGGCATGGTTGTCTGCCTCCCCTTCCCTGTCCTCCTTTCACACAGTCCTCCACAGCTGACCCAAGCACAACAAATCCGACAGAGCACGTGCTCTCACCAGTTTGAGCTGGAATAGTGTGCTGTGCACAATAATGCACACAACCTCTCCTCCCATCGCAGGAGAGAGCCACTGCAGCCGCTCAGTCATGGGCATGCAAGCATCACGCCTGGCAGGGCTCACGGGTGGATGTCTCAGGTAAGACTAGGCTTCTGGAGAGGATCTTTATTTATAACCCAGACCCCGATAGGTGCCTGGTCTTGGGTGTTAATGTGACAAAGTATTGGTTTTTAGAGCTGCTGAAATGCCTCAACACAGAACGGAAGATGAAACTGCTGCTGGCTTGCAAATGGTCATTCATGCCATGTGCTGGTAAGAGAAGAAGCCATCAATACCGGGCATTCACAGCACATTGAGCACCAATTAAACTGATTAGGGCCCATGAAATATTAATTATAAAGCACCTGTGCCCTTTCTAAGGTTAGGTTCTTATCCTTTTTAGAAAAAATTGTCCTGTCAGGGGGCACATGTAGTTTTAAATTAGCAACTGGCAATGCACTGAGCTTTTGACAAGGCTCTGGAAAATGCCTGGCATCCATAATTCTAGCAAGATGCCTTCTGGGTTTCTATTACACAGATGTGAGCAGCATATTAACCCATGTTTCTCCAGCAATGAAAAGGTACTACAATTGAAATTATTGTTCTCAGAAAGTAATTGACATCCTCTTTTGGACCCAGATCCTCAGTATCGTGCTTATGCAGTAACGGTGCCATAAAATGCAAAATGATGCAACAAAGGTTTTCAGAGTTACTGATGTAACACAATTTTATTTGGATAGAATAATTTTTCTGCTTAGTTCCTTCCTACTTAGCTCTCAGTGTCACTCAAAGTTTATCCCTGTATCCATAAATAGTTGCATAAGGGACAGGGATATCAAGTTCAATAGTGCATGCATGCATTTTATACATTATTTGAACCTAGACTTAGAAGCTGCAAAAAGCCAGTGGCAAATCTCAAAATAAAAAAAGAAAAAAATTGTGTAAATGAGCTGTAATAAGATTGCACAAAGAACAAAATTTCTCAAACTAGCACATAAAACTATTCTCAGCTTTCTTCCCAACCTGTCTTTAAATAGTTAAAGTCTGTATTTTAAGATACATTTACCTAAGCCTAAAAGCATATGCTACCTCTCAATCAATTTTGTCTTTCTCTTGCAGTAAGGTACTCTCCAGGAAAATACTTGAAATTAAAACCCCATTTTGTATGCTTTCTCACAAGTTCAATGTTGATGCTCTGAATTTAACATATACGGGCTCTGAACCCTCTGTTTTGTGTTTGCCAACACTGGAGATGGCATTCTGAGACTTTGCGACTAGGACACAGTACATACCTGCTCTGGAGCCACCATGTATCATTGGTCACCAGCACCTGTGCCCAGCCATGCACTAGGAGTCACTGGTTTAAACACAACAGATAGGGACCATAATCCCCAGTTTGATCTGAACGCAAGCCTATGGTCAGGTGGGAGTCATAAGTCATTACAGATGTGGAGCTGGGACCCAGGGCTCTGCTGCTGGTCAGAGCTATGGGTTGGCTTCACAGGCAAGTGGAAGGGGAGCAGGAACACCTGATGGGACTCCAGGTGTGGGGATGTTCATGTCCCCAGCTCTGACACTGCTCCCTACCCTACATCACTACAGCACAGACCCAGATTCAAGGGAGTTTGGAGAGCCTCCTTCTCTCTACGTCTTTAACTGCCAGGTAGTCACAGTACACCCATTTGCCAGCCAGGCATGATGCGTCTTGAACAGAGACCTGACTGCTGGCAGGTCACTTGCTCAAGGCATCACGTGGCCTACAAGTAGAGCTCCACCCACGCCCCTCACCCTGGACTTTGGCAACAAGGTCTGCTCTCCTTCTTCTCCCCATGTGTGCTGCCTTTAGCAGCCACCGAAAACTCACACTTTCTCATTTAAAGATAATTCCTAAATGTTTGGGTTTATTTCCTGAGATTATCTTGGGGTTTGACTGGATAGTAAAAGCATTTGCAACACACCCAGTCTGTTTAGAGAATGACATTGCTCTAAGGTGGGAAGTTTTAAAGAGACTTTGGCTGTGTCCATGGAGACCTGAAAAACATGTTGAAGGTTTCAGGCACAGGCGTGTGTTAAACGGTGAATTGAGAAAGTTCCTAGAAAGTTTTCCTTGTAGAACTGAAACTGGGAACGCATAATCTTCATGTCATTATCCACATTATTAAATCTGTGAAAATGGAACCACGTGCAATAACACAGCTGTTCTAATTAGAAGCATTTAATCTCCTACTATCATCTCAAAATATATGTGCCCCAGCTGTTGGTTATGTACACAGCAAGCAAGAACTAGAAAAAATTAACAAGCATCAAGGAAAACTTCCAGTACTGATTTCCATGTCCCTGTTTAAGTTCACAAATCAGAAAAAAAATCCTCCTGTACTCACCCCTAAAGGAGTAGCTGAATTTCCTAGAGCTGAACAAACAAGAGGAGAAAGTGTTACACGGTTAGAAATGTTAACTGTGTTTGTCACATCTTTAAGAGTATGGAGAGTGCAAGTTTTTTCATTAAGGGTAGAGCTAAGAGACTTAAAAACCTGAATTATTAAATAAATATCTCTGGGATCCCATATGTAATCATATTCACACATGACATGGCTGTGCCCACCAGCTTGGCAGAAACTACAAAGGCTTGGGAGGACATGGCTGTTGCATCTCTCTTGTTGTACCTAGGTGGCGATGTGGTCCTGATCCAATCCTCGGGAATGAGCCTTCACAGCAACTCAACTACAGTGATCTTCAGATACAGAGGCACTGCCCAGCCCAAACTATAGGAGACAACAGGGGAGGAGCTATCCTTTGTTTTGCCCAACTTGGCTTCAAGCCCTTTCCCCCTAGGAACCTGGGTAATGTCACATCCCTTTTCTCACCTCTGTTCTGTATTTCCTGCCGGAACAGACTGCAGACAACGTATGGTTAGCTGGCATGTTTTGAAAAAAGCATTGACCATGGAAATTGGGAACACACCTCAAAATCTGCAAAGAAAACTTACCACTGTGCTGATATCCAGTATGTCCAGTGTTTTCCAGCAAAAAAATTGTTTTCAATAAACACTCCAAGACAATCTGTGACACATTCAGAAAGGAAGAATTGGGTTAATTGCAGTAGATTATTTTAGTATGTATAGCATGTGTGAACACAGTGGAAGGATTTCTGTAGTTGTTTTAGTGGGTTTCACAGCATTCCCTGCGATCATCCTCCAGTGTAATAGGGATTAGGTGTCTTGGACCCTGCAAAATTGCCAGATGAAATTATCTTAAAAGGAATAAATTAATTCGCAACTTTGTGTTGTACAGGACACCTGCGCTCTGCAGGTGACCACTCCACTCTAGGGCAGACTGACCTTTCCTGCTGACCCAGAGTCAATCCGTGGGAGCTGCCGAGGGCTGTCTGTCACTGCGCGCCTGCGGCTGCTCAGGGCAGTGGTGAACCCCATCCTGCAGCTCCAAACCCCATCCCACAGCCCCAAACCCCGCACGGCAGCTCCAAACCCGCAATAAGCTACAGTTCCATCCCAACCTGGCCTTCAGCCAGCGTTAATGATGGCTTTGTGATATTCCTGTTCCTTTCAGGTTCATTTGGATGAAACCACTCTCCTTAGCTGTAAACCACCCAAACAAACCCTATCTATCATCTATTCAGATTATTAGAAGGTGAGGTGAAATGGTAAAAGGAAAGGAAAAAAAAGGAAAGGAAGTTCTTTCCTGACAAGTTCTGTCAAATAACTGGAGTTATTTAATTACACTTTTGCAACAATCATGTCTTTAAGCCAAATTCTCCCTCATTACCTTAATGTATCACACCTATCTGAAAAACAAACAAACAAACAAAACCTTTCAAATAGTTTTAAGCAATTGCTCTGCAAAACCTTGAATCCCTGGAAGAACCATTGTGATCCTGGGATCTGACCACCTGCAGGACACATGTGATATAACCTTGCCTAATGACCCCACAATTTCTGCCCAAACACAGGTGCATCATCTCCCAATGCACTGTCCTAGAAGAAAGCACCTGCTATGAGTCCTGACAGCTGCAATGTAAAGCATTTACTGGAGTTTAAAGTCTGCTAGTAATGATGGCACTCTGTAATAACCTGACACAGAAGACAAGGGATTATTACATACATATCAATCATTATTGGCCTTCCTCTCCCTCTTTTGATGGCCACAGTTTTCCTTCTGATCATTCATGACCTCAAGTTAATAGTGTTTGGTGTTTAGTTGTTTTGTTTTTCATGAGATGGGGCAGTTATTCAAGCAAGACTTTGAGACCTTTTTTTTTTAAATTAAATCACACTTTGTTTAATGATGACTGACAGATTTGACAAGAAAACTAAACTATCCACTGATTTTCAAAAAAAAGCACCTTATTCTGCTATTTTTTTCAGGGGTGCTTTGTGCTGAGCAGTGCTCCGGGCTGAGCAGCAAGTGCTGGAGCACTGCTGCTACCTACAGGTTTGCTCTGCTACCCACAGGTCTGCTGTGCGCGGTGCTCACATTGGACATGAAATGAAGCCCTGCGACAGGGATGCTCGGTCATGGAAAAAAGACTGAAACCCTGACACCGAAGTATGATGGCTTTGGAAAATGCAAGCTGGCAATCTACAGCCTTTCTGTCCTGCGGCTAAGATATGTTAAAAAAACATATAAAAAAAATATTAAGTGAACTTCATTAAAGGGAAGGCTGATCAGTGCTGCATGAGAGTACAATTTCTGCTTTTATCTTCTTTCTGTGAATGAAGAGGAAATGTTGCACACTTAGGTGTGGGGCAGCAGGAAGCATCTGCTCCCAAATGGGAACCCTCTCCCACCACAGTGCACCAGTGCACAAAACACAACGGGGTACAGAAGGGCTGGAAACACCTTTGAGCCTACAATGATGAACTTTTAAGTCAATTTGTGATGTAACTAGAATTCACTAAAACTTAGTTGTGGCTTTTCACTGTTTGGGATTTACTTAATTTTTCTTTCTCTGCTTTTTCCTCTGTAACCCAGAAATTTTGATAACTGCTTTTCTGTATCTTTCAATAACACAGACAAATAAGATAACCTGGAATGGGTCCAGCATTGCTGAAAACAAGCAAAGCAGCTTTCAGAACAGAACAATAATAAATAAATCTGTCCAGTAAGTGGTGGAAATGTCAAAAGCACCTGTTTAACCAAAGGCTGTGGATTTCAGGATCAGGTTACCAAAGACGGTATCAGATCACGAGCTTTCAAAAAGCGGTAGAGGAAGGGACAAACTCAGAAGGAAGAATTATTATTTTTCCTAATAAAAAATAAAATAAAAATTCCTAATAAGGAAAAAACCGGCTTATTTGTGAAATCTGCACCTGAATGTTTGGCTGCCAAGTTGAACAGTCAAGCACTTTGCAGCCAGGGGAAGCACGATTAGAAGCTCAAGCAGCAGGACTGTCTGATCTGACATATGGAAACTCCGTGAAGCCTTTCCCATTTGGAAGGCTAGAAAAGCTCTTCCAGAACTGATTCCCTGAGACCATCAGGAGTAGCAGGCTTTTAACGAGCCTGTTCCAAATGACTCTTAGCTCCACACTGAGGATGCTGTTCATATGCCTGCTTGTGAGAAAATAAGTAGCCGGTTTCTTCAAATACCAGCTTTTCTGGAAACAACGTGTTTTCCTTTCTGGGTATCTGCTGAAAACCTCAGTGTGTGTGACTGGAAAATCGCATCCTGCCCTTTAGTTCTTTTTACATCGGAGTTCTGCCTTTTTGTCAAAGTTTGGTGAAGCATTTGCCAGACCTATAACAATTACTGCCTGCGGAGTGCTGGGGAACACAAGCAGCCTCTAGCACGCAGCAAGCTGTTGGAGCGTTGGGAGGGCCAGGCACCAGTGAACGCTCAGCCATTGCTCACCCACCGAGCTCAGTCCTCACCTGACCCATCTTCATTCCCCGTTTGGCGTTACCTTCTCAGCAGCTGCTTACACTACATTCCCATGGCTGTTTCCGAGACAATACGATCTCTTCTCAGCCTGCACGGAGAGGGACGGCGATCACCACAGAGGTCGGGTACCGGGCACGGCGGGGCACGGCCCCACGGCCCCCCCGCTGGTGGGCACGGCCGGCGCGGCCCCGCACGCCCAGATCTCACCTCAGCCCAGAGCCCTCACACGGGCGCGGTGAGGGGCGCCTGTTGTGAAAGGAGAACGAACGGTGCATGAAGCACTTCGGGGGGTGAGCTCCTGGGATGTGCAGGGCAAAGGGACTGGAAATAGGAAATATTCTGGGAATAAATAAACTATTTCCAGTACGGGAGAGACACGGTGCACAGCGAGAACCCAGGGCTGTCCCGGGGGCTCCGGCCACGCCAGCTAACGGGTCCGAGGAGCCCCCGGGGCAGGCGGCCTCCCCGCGCCGGGGCACCCCGCGGCGG
>VZRW01011371.1:20957-49626 GCA_013398125.1 Aegotheles bennettii | reverse complement strand
CGGGGGAACGCGGGCGGGGGCAGCAGCACCCGTGGGCGCAGGGCAGGAAGGGTCTGCGGCCCCAGAGCGAGGGGGAACAAAGAGGAAGAAGGGCCAGAGAGGCACTGTCAGAGCAGAAGGGTTCTGGTGTCACCTCCCCATTCAAGGAGTAGCTGAAAAGGGAAGGTTTTTGCTTCCTGAGGACTTGTGGATAAGGACCAACTCGTCGTTTGTTTTTGTCATTAATTCACTTGGTGAAGAATTTGGAGTGCAACAAAGAGACTTGGATTTGCCATCTCCACACTGCTGGTGTTTTCCCACATGTAGAGGAACCTGGTAATGAAATGCCTGTCACTGAAACATCTCATGGATATGAAATGGAGTAAAGTCACTGCAATGGTGCATGGAGTGGCCGCTTTAGGCTTTTCCTTTATATCTGTAAGATTACGCTCCTCGGAAAAAAGAATCTGCAGGAAAAAAACCCAAACAAACCAAAAAGAAAGAGAGTTGTAGCTGCTGTGGGAAGCGTGATTCCCAATTACCAGGCTTCTATTCATTTATGGCCTGAGTTATGCCATAACCTGTGCTTGCAGACTGGGTGACAAGGAGTTTGTCCTCATAGGTGATCTTGTAGACCTGCAGCCTGATGTGGTACCTGATGTGGTTCCAGTGAGAAGACTACAAATGAGAAGGCTACAAACATGCATTTTTAAAGCTGTAGCTTCTTTATTTTATTTCTCTTTCAATGGAAAGCCTAAACCTTTCACCCTACCACAAAATACTAAGCATCTCCTTCAGGGCAGTGTGTTAAATGCAGTAAAAGTGAATAAGCAATGCCAAACAGAGATTCCCTTAAAATCATTAAACAAAGTCCTTTGTGCAGCTAGTACTAAAGCCACTTCTTTTTTGCTTTCTTCTGGAGAGGAAAAAGAAGTTCTTACACACCAAACATTCTGGTAGCCTAGTCTAAAAGATCTCTTCGTGTAAATCCTTTTTTCATCTGTGAGAAGAACGTGTGTCACTCTCCAGACTGTAACATTAAATTCTCAGCCACTACAAGGTTTTTTCACCCTAAACTTAGTCCCTGGTGCTAGCACAGCGCTGAGTTCCCCTTGTGGCCAGCACAGTATCTAGCACAACTGAGACCTGGCTCTGGTGAGGAATATGTCATTGCCACGGTAAAGACCGACAGATACAAGGTTCATTCACATGAGGAGCAGCTTTGACGTCCCCTTTGGGAGGGGGAACTTGAAGCAGGTTATTTTAGAGCTTCTGCTTTACTGTGCAAAAATCAAAGAAGTTACATGTTTGAAGAAATGCGAGATGGGAAGCACTCTTTCTTTACTTTTAAGAGAAAGGAGGTCGGGTCCTAGGAGATCCTCGTAGTTTACCAAGTCATCAAAGTGGAAAGTTGGCAGCAATGTAGGTGGGTGTACAGGGTAAAACCTGTTAACTTTCTGCTAGGTTTGGAGGACCTGGTATTTGCAGGACTGTTCTAGATTAATGCTCCTTGTAAGTAATTACGCAGAGAATATTTGAGCTGGCGAGAGCAAGGCAGGAGGGAGGGAGAAAAAAAATTAATATATGTAAAACATATCTTTATTTTACCCCTGCGAGGTATCTCATCTGGCACAAAAAAAAAAATAAAAATCAAGAAGTAAGATATAACAATCCTAGTTATCATCAGGGACAATCACAGTCAGTGAAAAATCTAGATATATCTACAGCTATTTAGCAGATTGGATTTTTTTTTCCCAGAGCCTCAGTATTTGTAAAGATGGACTTTCTGGCCTTTTACATCACAATGAAATAAATTAAGAGTGATGGGTTTGGCTTTTTTTTTTTTTAACTATTTCATTCAGTCTGAGGGTAGATGATGGCTTATGTTTATTTGGAGAGTGTGAATGTTGAAACAATCAGAAGTTCAAAGTGAAAATTCAGATTATTGTCAGCTTCATTGTCAAGGTGTTCATAGGTGGAACTAATGCCTGTTAAAAAGGAGGATCAAAATCAGAACGTGTGGTGGAAAACGTGTTACCTCATTCATTAACTTCTTCCCTAAATCTACCAAAATATTCAGAAGGGAGCATTGAAATTTGCCAAAAGAAACATCTTGGTTTAAAGGAGAAGGAAATGGACATCATGATTCTTCTTTGTAGGTTTTTTGGATAATTCTGGAGTCAGCCCTTTTCCCAGTCACATTTATTGCTGTTACTGCTAGGACAGCCTGCGCACTGCACCGTGAAACTCCTGTGGCTGATCACGTATAATAACGTGAATTTGGGGAATTCCGCGTTGCAATTCACTTAATTTGCGCAAGAGATGAGAATGTGGTGTATCTTGTCTTCCGAGTAATCACAGGCTGGTCTGGTAGCACAGCTTCTGTCCTAACATAGCATAGCAGGGGTGACACTGTTTGTCTCTTGGAGATGAGAGGAATGGGGCCAGAGGAAACAAGTTTTTGTAACCTTTTGCCTTTTGCATTCCAAGTGTTCTTTGTCATCCCTTGCAGCACAGCTTTTGTGTTCCTCCAGATTTGACAATACTGTGACAGATGGTATTTGTAAGACTGAATGATAAACTTTGTGCTTGGGTTTAGTGACAGTAGAGAAATTAGACCATAGGCCTAGATCAGATGATGACAAAATCGGAGAATTAAGAAATTCCTATGACTGGGACAAGGTAAACAGTCATAAGATTTTTTTTTCCTTCATCTATATTTCTGATATAAACAAGGGTAAAATTATGACAGCAAGCAAGTGGGAAAAAGAAATGGGTGAAAATCAGAACAAAGGCAGTTGAGAGAAGGGTGTGAGAAAATGGAAGTGAAAAGCAGAAGCTGAGCTAGTGAAAGCCTACATTTAGAAGACACAAAATTTAAGGCTGGATACACTAATGTTACTTCCTCATAGTTCTATTTTTAAGTTATTTTTCCTATGAAATGGCACCCTTGTATTCCAACAAAGTACTCCACATAGGTGTATGATTAAGTGTTTCAGTGTGACACATTGAAAGGATGTCTAATAAATACCAATTTTGGTTGTATGCCACCTGTAACATTTGTCTTAGCATTCTCACCCTTTTGTAGGTTCTTTAGAGCTGTGTCAACTTGTGTGCCATTAAAAACATTGCCAAAACATCACTTTTACTGACATGAGGTACAGAGAGCCCTTCATGACTTTCAGACTATAGGTAATGTTTCTAGGGCTGATTTTAAGAAAAAAGTTAAAATAAAAAAAACCCCACAAAACCTTGACAGTTCTGATCTGAAACCCAGAATGAAGACAACGGAGAACCAGTGAGGCTATTTTGTAGAGTCTTATTTGGAGTGCAGGCACATGAAGAGCATTGCATCCAGCCAAAGGAGATAAGTCAATGCTGTCCTGCTTGCTCCATCAAGCAGTACAGTGGATGTACTCCTTTAAATTAAGAATGGGAATATGTCTTTGAGGGTAGTATGCAGTTTTAAAGTGTTGGAAAATTCAGCTTATTGTGGTAGAAGATATTTTTCTCATATGAAAAAAAGGTGCAAATTGTGCCAACATCTAACACCACAAAAAACCTCCCCAGGGTAAATAACTGCTCTGAGTAGTATTGAGGTCCTACTGAGAGAACATGTGGACCATCTCCCCCTAATGTGGATCTGTGTTCGCCTTCAGAGATGGAAGAGAGATGAATTAGATTTGCTGTGTTTCTGCTGGGCTCCTGCAGCTCCGGCAGCTGAAGTGCTGAAGTGCCCACGGGGACAGGCACCCACCGAAGAGCACAAGCAGTACTGCACCTTGTGCAGCAGGGGAGGGAGCTTCTGCGAAGGGAGCAGAGATCACCCAGCTGAATATTGAGAATGTCCTTCCTGCTTCAGAGAAGGAACTTTGAATTCCCTGGCTCTTTACAAACGCAAGCCAAACAATGTACAGGGTTTCTAACTCTACCCAGGCTGTAACTATCTGAGAACATGATCTGATGAGGACACAAAAAGTAAGTATGACCTCTGCCTACTGCATTTAACCGATAGCGGGGCATACCTCAGCATTACCACTTCAGACACTAAAAGCAAATGGCAGTCAGATCTTAAAGCTGTGCTTTCTTCTGGCGCTAGCTATCTTTCACTTTTATGAGGAAGAAAAGCGAGTGTTTCTGCTGGGTGTTACACAGTTTGCACACAGAAATGGCTGAGAGGAGAGTTATCCAAGTCACTCGGCACTCATCCTTGGGTTAACCATGGATAAGTGTTTGTGCTCTATGTGTATTCTGATACTGTTAAAAAGTTAATCCACCTGATGCCAGCTACAGGTTTATTCACCAGCCTCTATTTACACAGGCAGAAATGTTTTGCAAAGTATCCATGTGGTTTCTTTGCCAACAGCATCATCAGAAATGACAGATGCCATATGTAAGGGCTGTCTGATCTGCAGGGGACATAGAAATGAAGTTTCATGAACATTTTTCTTTGAAATGCCTTGGGTTGCTAAAGAAAGAACAAATGAACATTTTGAGGATGATTTTCTTACCTGAAGAAGGAGTTTGCCATCCCAAACATTGCTGTGACATACTCCTGATGATCACCGCTGTGTAGGGAGGTCTAGGCACTGCATTAACTACAAGGAGATCTTGGTGAAAGAAGAGATTTTTAATATGAGTGTGTCCTATTTTGGAGTTGTGGTGATTAGCATGGCTGCAGTGTACGGCCGGCCAGCATAGACAGGGCTTGTACTGTGGCAGTCACCAGCTTGCCCTGTGGGCTACTCCACTGGTGACCAGGTGGGCAGATCCTTAGGGCAAAGCTGTGTGTTCTGGAGAGTTTTTGTTCTCTGGGTCACTGTGAGTTTCATTTCTTTCTCCTTCTTCTCTTAGCAGTGATGTCAGTAAAGCTCTTCCTACACTGTCACAGATGCAATCTGATCTAACGAGTAGGCAGATTTCTGAAAATGCTGTATTTTCCAAGGAGAAACAAAGGTAATCTCACTAGGGCTGCGTGCCCATCTTAGGACATGATTTCCTGGGCCCAGGGCCTCTTCCACTGCCAAGAGCAGGAAGAACAGCATGGTCTTTCAGGGACATGAACTAACAACACTAACATGTTTACAGGTATGGGATAAAGAGATTTAATGTAATTTAGAACAAAATTAAAGATAAATGACAGCTATTATAAACTCTGAAACTGAGATTGCTAGTCAAACTGACAATAAGGAACCCAGAAAAGGGGAGCATGTAGCAGTTTTTATAGGAGAAATGAAACTATTAGAAAAGAAAAGCCTTCCAGAAGTATATATGCATTTGAGACAGAAGGGTGTGCAAGGCCAAGGGCACACAGCAGAAGTGGCTCTGAAGCAGGGAAAGACTCTCCTCTGTTGTTCTTCTTGTGTTTCTACAGAGAAATCTGAATCAGGAACCCCAGGCAATTTCTACACTATTGGTAATTCTCAGTATGACAAGTGTTGAAGTACAGGGCGTATTTTTGGATTTTTTTGTATTGAATATGAGATTCTGTAAGTTGGGTCAAATAAAGATGACTTTTGGAAGGACATTTAGAAACTGCCCAATATGCAAGATATGCACCATGGTTCAAAATGTAAGAGTTAAGATAATTCAGCTTTTTGAAGGACTTGCTGAGGGCTTCAAACAGATGGGTGTTCATAAAGCCTTTTGATTTCATCAATTTCTTGTTTTAAGGCGAGGAGGTAGATAGAGTATTATGTTTTCTATCAACAGTTTTCTTCCCCAGGTATCACTCAGAAGACAACTGTAACTTAAGCTAAAGGTGACTGTCCTACTTACAGTATCTTGCTGAATGAACCATGTCTCCTACCTCGATCTACCTGCAAATTTCAAAGAACTGCCTAAAATATTTTTTCTAAACAAGATAAATAGAAGGATTCCCCCTCTGAAAAATACTGACATCTGAAGCATGTCTAGTGGTGTCTAACAACAGGGCTGTTGGGGTTTCTTTTTAGTCCCGTTTACTTGTATTTGTGTCATCAGAAAGGCTTGCTAGGGAGAGCAGACTACTTGCATAGGCGTGCATTTGTTTACCTTCTCGGTGGTCTGTGTGCAAATGCTAAATTTCCCACAGCATTTTAAAATGTTACCTGTGATCATGCGATTGGAACAAATTTTGAGTGACCATTGTCACAGCAGAATGTCCAGGTAACCTGACAGTTGTTACTGATTGAACCATCTGTTAGTCAGGAGGAGAAATAAAAGTAACCACTTTTCACAAAGACCTGTATTATTGTCTCACATCCAGGTGAGCAAGAGGAACACAGTAACTTGTGGAATAAGTTCTTTACTGTGAAGTTGTTCTTTCCTGTGAGGGTGGTGAGACACTGGCACAGGTTGCCCAGAGAAGCTGTGGCTGCCCCCTCCCTGGCCGTGTCCAAGGCCAGGTTGGATGGGGCTTTGAGCAACCTGGTCTGGTGGGAAGTGTCCCTGCCTGTGGCTGGGGGTTGGAACTTGGTGACCTTTAAGGTCCCTTCCCACCCAAACCATTCTATGATTCTATAACATCGGAGGAATTTTTGTCTGAGACAGCATATTCCGACAAGAAGATTAGTGCAACCTTATCTGAAAGGATTTAAAACTGCACTTCAAAAGAACATTATTTTCCCCATTAAGTGGGTGAGTTTGTGTTGTTGGTTTTTGGTTGGTTTGTTAGAGGGTTGGGTTTTTTGTATAGTGTTAAAATTTCATTAGTCACTAGTCTTTTATGTGTAAAGAGAGTAGATTTAAACAACGTTTTTTAAACTTAATTGACTTCTATTTTAAAATCTTAGTAAAAGGCTTTTTGGAAATAAGGTGACAGTGCACTTAAGAGCAACCTCAAACTAAATATGCCTCTTCTATGAACATGACCACTTACAGGTTTTATCAAAGTATGTTTCTTTTGCACAGAAGTGAGAAATAGTGTTATGAAAATTCCCCCCAAAATGCAGTGTTGTCTTCTCAACTGTAGGTCTGGGCAAGTGTGCATGCTGATATGACCCTCATAGCATCAGGATGGATCTGACCTTTGACTCTTACTTGCTCAGGCAGTTAATCCCAAAGCAGATTTTGGCTAACAGGTGTTTCAAAGGATGACATTTTGATCTTTAAATATTCATTATTTTATACTATTGTGTAGGTGGTCCATGGACCATGTTCTAGAGCTGTGGATCTTCTCTTTCATAGGGTTAATAGTCTGGAGTCTCTCATAAAGGAGTTTATCAGCTGGCTGGCCTTTCACATAGGCAGCCGTCTAAATTCAGAGTTAAAACTTTGTGTGAGATGCCAGGTTTAGTGGCAACTTGGGATGAACATGTAAGAAGACAGAGTACACAATTACACCTTGCTTCAGTTTGAAGACTGTCATGATACAAATGTCGGAAAGTGCTGTAATCACACTTCTGCTTTCAGTCAAACTGTATCTGTCTGGCTGAAACAGTAATAGACTTTGACCACAAATTCAGGCAGTTTAGAGGAAAGGGAAGGAGGCTCAGCATCTCTCCATATACAGGCAAGGGGAGAAGCTTGCTCCCTGCAGGGCTGGGCCCTGGGCGCAGTATCTGCTCCCCCTCCTGCACCCAAGGTTCTAGTGTGTGTACGTAACTGTCATCACACACAGCATCTCTTACAGGATCCAGCCTTTTACAGCTGCGCCTCTTTTTACTGTGCTGGGTCTCAGGATCATTTCTGATGAGATCCTTTTCTGTTGAAAGAAATCAGGTGTTTCTATTGTGAATCATTCTGGATGGATACAAAACTGTAAACATTTCATGATGATCTTTGCAGGATTTTTTTCTGTGGATTCCTTGTGAAATTTTTCATACAAAAAATTAATGAAGTTGGTTTTAACTGAAGTTAAATGAAGCAGGTGTTTCAATGTTTTCCTGCGTTGCTCAGACCATGTATGGCTGAGTGGCAACAGTGGCAACAATATCCTAAATTTTCACTTCAAATTCTGTCAGTTAATTTTGGTCCCTTCTCCCGTTCCTTCTTCCACAAAGGTTATGCTTCAAATGAAAAGTTCAAGTTTAGGCAAATACATTTAATTGCTGATCTTAGCAGTGCAGATGAACTGAGTTGCGGGAAGTACAGACTTTGGGAGGCGTTTAAGTGTTGCCTGTTTGCCCCAAAAGAGGAAGTGCACCAAAGCGTGCAGATATGCCAGGAAGTACGGGTTCTGAAAATAGACAAAGGATCCTGCATGCCTCCCAAAACTGCTTTCACCTTATCTGTACAGACCTGGGTAGTTTGTTGCTCATGAAAGTCGAACTTGCAGGGGTTTTAGATTCAGCAAACTGTCAGCTGTTTAGGCACAACTTTGTAGTTAAAAAACTAACGTTTTCGGAGTGTGTTGAAAGGAGGCTGCTGAAAGGGGCACAGTTGTGTGTAACCTGTGTGTGCCTGTGAGAAGGCTGGTAACTCAAAATTGCAGCAGTGTTAGTTGCAGTCCTTCCTCCTTCTCTGACTCAGGTCCATAATGCAGCAGAAGCTGTAAGTCAAGAGCTGAGCCAATGACGCTTTAACCCCTTGTGTCTTCCCAGGTGGTACCATGATAATCTTACCCGACATGCAGCAGAAGCGCTGCTGCTTTCCAATGGGCAGGATGGAAGCTATCTCTTGAGGAAAAGTAATGAAAGGGAAGATTTGTACTCCCTCTCCGTAAGGTAGAGTATGGACAGAAGTGAATTTATCTAATGCTGCACTACTAGCAGTTTTAAAATCTTCACTTACTCCCATGTTTGTTTGCATGTCTCATGCATTGAGATGTCCTGCAGATTTTTTCCTAGGCTATATATATTTACATATATATTCCTAATGGTGTAGTACTGCTGAATAACATTATGTTAGAATAAAAAAAAATGGATTGGATTAGAAAATTGCTCTCATTTTTCCAAACTATGAATTAATCTTATTGGTAAATCCCATTCCTTTCCCTGGATTGGCTGTAGATTTTCAGTCTGCATGACAAAAACCTGTATAACAGTTACAAGAGTTTACAAAGCAGATGATAGGAGTAGAAAAGTTTTATGATGAGGATAGTAGTAAATGTATCAGTTAATAGGCGCTAACTTCACCAGTTTCTGGATCACTGTATAGGAACCATGGTCTCTGAGGGACGATCCAGTTTTAGCCAGTAATGCATGACCGATTTGAACAGTATTTCGCAAGCGACAGACATCAGGCCCTTGAAGCCAATTACAGCAATTTACTTCAGTTCAGGATACAGCCAATATGGAGCACAGGTAGCCTGAGTACTTCACTACTGAATCACATTTGAAGAATCTCTCAAGAAGGAAAGAAGCCACAATATTTTAGAGAGGCAACATGAAAGACATATGCATTAGACACACAAGGTAGTCCCTGCACGGAGGTGGCCAACCCTAAATATATTCTTAGCCTTTGGCAACTGTGTGATGATATATTAAGCCTCTACAGTGAAATGTTAAGCTAGTGCATTTGAGCTAATTACTGCCTCAAACTGAGCCTCTGAACAATTAATGACCACTAATTCAGCTCAGCTGAATCGCAGTAACTTTTTAAGCTGAAATCACTTTGATCAGTATAATGATGCTAGTTATTGACAACCCTAATACAACATATACCTTTGAAATTGTGACTTTCTGCGTATTGAGTACCAGGAGTTGTTTACAATTTGGAAGTGTAGTCACTTGGAAACTGAGGAAAGTGCTATTTGCACATAGTCTGTTCCCCAGAAGTGTGAAAGGCAAATATGAATGGCTTTAGTCATCTCCAACAGAAGACCCAGCAGCAAGTGTGCCTGTACATACACTGCTGGAATTATTGCCACTAAAGAAACCCATTTATACAAGGAGCTTGGGAAGGTGCCCGATAGATCTGGAGGTGATATTACAAAATGAGTATTCACAGTATCACTGACCTAATTGAGTGCAAGTCTTGGGAAAAAGAATGGTAGCATTTATAAGTAATAGCTTTCCTTAGGAAAAAAACCCCATAATTTTAAATGAATCATTCTCTTGCTGGTTAGTATTTTTTTTACTTTAAAATGTAACTAAACATTATTGGAGGTAATCTACCTAGACAATTAAAAAAAAATATCTTGAAGCTAGTTTTAAAGGGCACTCAGGAAACAACTTACTGTAATAAAATAAAATTCAAAACTTGTTCTTTTAATGGGAAACAAAAGCTAAAATGTTAGTTAATGAAAATAAATTTGCTGCTTTAACAGATTCTAGCCTTCGAAAACTTATAAAAGTCTACTTCAGGCTGATTCCAATCTCTTGTTCAGTTCTCTATGTAGGAATAAGACTTACTGCATTACCATACGAACTGAACATTCCAGTTTGGAGACTGATTTTATATTCTGTTACATTATTCTTTCGGTGGTACAGCTCCCTTGAAATCTGATTTTGATTTTAAAATGTTTTAATAATTTTCTACTGTTTGTTTACCTCTGAGTTTTTCTTTCCATTTTTTGAGTAATGTTAATACTTAAATTTTAGAATAAGTAATTCAGTTTTGTTCTGATACATTGTTGCATAGAAAGGATAACTTTAGCAATACTAGCTGCTATTTTCTTTCTCTCCTAAAATGCCTTCTATAGCTTTTACTTTACTTTCTGCCTCACCAGGAACTTCAGTCATTATTATAGTTTGTTTTAAAAGGAAACAATGCTTAGACATCCCTTGAGGATTTTATTGACAGAGGTAAGAAGAGAGATCATATATTTTCTGAAATCTCCTCCTCCAGCTAAATTAGCAAACTTTAAAAAGAAACTAGAAAATAGAGCAGAAGTTGCTCTCATTGCATCATTGTATTTCTTGTGTAATTAGATGGAAATATGAAAACCCTATCATTGCTGCAGAGTCATGGCAGATATTTGCTGCTGCAGGGCATCTGCACTTGGTTTGCACACATTGTGTCTCAGCTGGCTGTAGGGCAAGACATGCGGGAGGTCAATAGAGGCATGTTCTATAATATCACCAGCACTGTTCTAATACAAGTATTTGTTTAAGTACCTGTTTGAAATTATACTCTCCTGTGGAAGTGGCAATAAACAGTGGAAAAGATGCTATAAATCCCTTTCTTCACCATATTTTCAATATATTTGCTACATACATTTTTCCTGAGACAAAGTTTTCTATAGACTGTTTTGACTGCAGTCCTGTGCCATGTGCTCTAGAATGACCCTGCTTGGGCAGGGAGGTTGGACCAGATCCCTTCCAACCTTACCGATTCTGTGATTCTGGGTGCTAGTAACATTAACAGAAGTAACTTTTTCACAGGAGAGATACTTGTAATAAGCGCTTCACTGTCTTCTGAAGTCAAAGTAACTGCCCACCCAGGAAGTGAGGCCTTGCACACTTCTCTAAATGCCATCAGCTTTCAGAAACAAACGCTGTTACTTCCCTGCCAAAGGACCCTGGTTCATGTTTGACAGTGCCCACCATAGAAGAACCATTCGTCTGAGTACAGAGACAAAGCAGGCAAATTCTAAAGCCTTAGGTATCTAAAGTTAGATTATTAAATCTCTGGGTGCAAAAAGGAGGCAGCCTCTTTTTGAAAGACAAACAGAAGACATTTTCAATGAGCTTGGGATGTTACCTGAAAAGTAAGACGTGTACTGAGCAATGCATCAAGACTAAAGCCCAGTAAGTGAAGGGATATCATCCTGCTTAGACAGAAGGCTGGAAACCTCGTTTGTGAGCCTTTTTACTGATTGCCACAAGAGTTAACTTCACTTACTTGGCCTTCTAGGCTTTCATCAACTCATACCTGTAAAGCAGCAATTAGATTTTTCCTCAATAAATCTGAATCTCAGATGCCTTAAATTACAGCAGGGGAGATTCGGGTTGGACATTAGGAAAATTTTTTTCACTCTAAGGGTGGTTGGGTGTTGGAATAGGTTGCCCAGGGAGGTGGTGGAGTCACCGCCCCTGGAGGTGTTCAGGAGGAGTCTGGATGTGGGGCTGGGTGATATGGGTTAGCGGTGATGTAGGCAGGCGGTTGAGCTGGATGATCTTGAAGGTTTCTTCCAACTCCAATGATTCTGTGATTCTATGTGTTATGTATTAGTGAGGGACAGTAATGGCAGTAGTATTACTGCTAGGACAGTGATTGTCAGGCTGTGACCTGGGCCAGGTTTCCTGTAGCAGAAGCTGCTATTTAAGGGTTGTACATGCCAAATGCCTTTGGCATTTATGCTTTGACAAATTTTCCTTTTTTATTTTAGGGGAAAAGATTCTGTGAAACACTTCCATGTTGAACATACAGGAACTTCATTCAAATTTGGATTTAATGAATTTTCTAGCTTGAAGGAATTAGTCATGCATTTTGCAAATCAGCCTTTAATTGGAAGTGAAACAGGTAAGGAGAGCTGTATGTTTGTATGAACACATTTGTAGTCATGCTTCACACAGATCTAAGTAAAAAGGAGCTTCCGATGTGTTACCAAATAGATTTACTGCTAAAGTGTTACTCTTCCAAAACTCATGTTTGTATTAACCTCAGGTATCTAAGATGTTCCTCTTCAAAAACTCTTTCAAGTACTCTGAAGACACACTACATGTAAGCGTACTGGATTTTTTGCTAACCGGGAACATGAGCTCCTTTTGATTTCTCATAAAGAAGGAAGCATTCCAAAATACACACGTACTGGGAGAAACAGAATCTTCTCAAAAAGGGCAAAATCAAAGCAGGGTGGTTAGTGAGGAAATAAATGTTCATCTGTGAAATGGAAATCCCCAGATAACAATAAGTGGAAGAGGGACTGGAAATTATTTAGCTCCAGTATTTTTCATCCAACGAAGAAATCTACAGTGATATATTCTTCTTTCCTGTAGGGAACGTGGCTTGTATTACCTCTTTCTTTCTGTCTACAGTGGATCAGCCTGCTGATGCCATCTGCCATTACAGTGATTTGTCTTGTTTTTAAGAAAAATAGGGAGAAAAGCACAGGCTGCTTTCATGCTGCCTGAATTAAGAGTCAAAAGATTAACCTTGATTCCTACAAGTGAGTTGAACATCACCAGACCAGAATCCCTGGAGAAACGGATGTGTATTATCATGATAATGCGAGTTTTAGGTTTAGCTTCAAATGTAAGAGTTGAAGATGTGTCAGTACAAGTTAGTGCCAAAAACTTCAGTATGGTGTGTAGAAAGTGTATGCAAATAACTCATGGAGTAGTACCAATTATATATACAAGAGACCGATTAAATGATAGTTGGCACATGCAATAACTCTACTATGTCATACACTATATATGCACCAGTGCTCTTTTATCTCAAGTGTTAAATTCAAGGGTTGCTTTGCGGATTTTTTTCCCCTAATAAAAGTGCAGGGGTACACTTAATATGGCACTTGTATCTTTCAAGCATTCTCTTTTAAAATTGATTTTTAGAGTGGTTCGAACACAGAGCTCCTACATGTCTCTTTTGTGCCAGTAAGCTATTTTTCCCATGAAATCAGACATGCACCCACAGGCCTAAGACTGTAAAGATTCCAAATGACATATAAACCTTGCATTTCCCCATTCCTTCACTGCATGTGTTACAGACATTAGTAATCAAGGCATTAGTGTTACGTGATCTCTGCAAGCAGAATCAGTACTGCTAGATGATGGGCTCACTTGTCACCTTCAAGCTCCATAATCAGATTCTGCTGGCTCTGTGAAACCCCTTTGAGTTGGATGTGCTACAGGATAAGAAAAGCCATTTGAACAGCACATCAAAAAACCTTCCACCTTACCTTACCATGGATAGCAGTAGAGAGGAAGAGAGAGTTAGTTAGCACTTGAGCAATGTTCCTTCAGATACAGGTGCCCAAGGCCTCCTGAGTAGTAACCAGTTTGTACCAGAAAAGGGGATAAGGGCTCATCAGACCCCACTCTAAGCCAGATGTCAGTGTGGCAGTATGACCAGCCCAGCACAGGGTCACGCAGCTGGTTGGCAGAAGGGCTGGCAACAGTCTGATTTCTTAGGCCACACTTCCTTCAGTGAAAAGCAGCAAGAGACCTTCAGCTCGGGCATTAGAAAATAGTTGGACCAGTTTTTCTTATTCCTTGTTACACTTACAAGCAATTTTCTATAGAAATACTGTGGGATCAGGAATGAAAGAAGAAAGCAAGACATTTGTCATCTCCTCCTTGCTTATGGGCAGGGTTTTATAAGACAGAGACCTCTGAGATAGAATATGTAATGGTTTCCACTATCTTGCATTCAAATTTGTCTCACCAGAGCTGGTTTTGTGTCTGAAGAGGCACATCAGACTTTTTCATCAGTACATGAATGCACAGGCCTGCACACCTGCAAACTGGTCCATGAAGCACAGTGGTTCTTTTGTAGTGGGACAGCTGCAGGTTTGTGATTCGAGCCCAACAAACTTCATTTGACTATAGCTTCATGTGCCACTCCAAATTGCTTCATGGACTCACGTCTATTTTTCTGCAGTATAATGTGTACACTTCCTTCTGAACTACAGATAACTAAAAGGAAATTAAAGCTGCTGTGTTCTGTGAGATCGTTTGTTGAACAGGCATGCTGAATCTATTCAGTAGCAAGGTTAAAGTAACATACTATCATATTTCTATATTTTTGTCTCTTTTCAAAGTGACAAGGTCAACGCTATTCTTACCTGTTTGCTTTGTGTATTGTTTTTTACCTGAACCATTTTGAAAACATATAAAAACTTTTAAGTCATTATCCAGACAAAACAGCCACAGTCACTTGAAGCTAACGCTTCCAACAATGGGACTAATTTTCATTCTTCCTTAGAAATAGATATCACAGACAAACATGCAGGAATAATCTTGCTACAGTGCAGCTTTTACTAGTTTTTTTGTACAGTTATCATATGATTCTGTACAAGTATCTTTTGTGGACTGTAAACATGGAGAACTTACTAGAAAACAAATACTGTATAAAATACTCCTTCAGCAGGGCTCTGTATCTATGCCGTACAGATGAAGTTACTCTGATTCTATGCAACAACTTGAGAGCAGCTTCTATAGACTATTGATGGTGTGTCCTACTTTAATTTTAAATGACAAAGTATTATTTTTCTGCAAAGCCAGAGAGAATGAAACAGATTTCAACTGTTCACCTACTGTGAGTTGAATATATCACGTTTGCATACACCCCCTCTGCCTGCAAACAGATTTCAGTTGGTTACTTCAAATAAAATTTTTCCACTTCCCTTTGTAGCCCCTCCCATTACAAAATATACTTTAAACTTTATTTCAATTCTAAGTTGCTCAGTCACCTCAGGTCCCAAGTTCTTACCAATTCTAGCATCCCTCCTCTTTAAGACCTGACAGTATCAGCATACAATGCAAACAGAGCAGGACTTGGTATGCTGTGACATTATTTTTAAAGACCGCGATGTGTATTAGATGGTGTAGCAGTTACTATTCTGAGGAGACTCTTCACTATTGTGAATAGCGTGATAGATTTGCTACTGAGAATGCAGCTTTTTGCAGAGAATGTGAAATAAACACAACCTTATTTGGAGAAAAAAGAATGGCTATAATCAAAATGTTATTAGCTGGAAAGAGCTATGGTAAAACAGTTAAAGATGACGGTAGCGTGGGCTTACTGTTAGGAAGCCTGTGTCCAAACCTCTGGCAGATTAAGTGACTTACAAAGTAAGCAGTGGGTTGCTGGCAAAACCAGGGTGACCGTTAACGACCTCATATGTAGTTCAGCATCCTGCCTATCCACCCAGCCAGCCTCCGGAGCAGGAAGGGAATTTAACATGTCAAATGATTGCCTGCAAGCACTGTTAAGGTTAAAGGTTTTACAAAGGTACTGTATCTTTACAGTTTTCACAGTTGTGTATAAACAGGTATGATAACATCTGTAGCCACATCTTCATGAATGCAGTGGAAGTGTAGGTCACGTGTAGGTCAGCATTTCAACTGTAACAAATCTGTGTTCAGTTTGTTCTGTATTACCTAGTTACTCCCTCACTGGAAAGAAGGTTCAAGCAGGACAGGAGACACCTGCCTTTGAGGGTTGTGTGATGGTCCTGTTTTGTAGCTGTCTTGATTTTTTGCCACTTACCATGCATTGCAGAAGGAGTTTAATTACCTACTACTTCGAAGAAGTGAAGAGGTTTTTCACTCTTGTTTTCAGGATGTAAGAACAAATAGACTTCCACTGTACAGGGATGAGAAAATGGACTTAGGCAAGGTCCAGGTGCCCAAGGTACTGAGGACTCTGAGCAACGTGACAGAGCCAAGGAAGTGAGACTTGGGCAAGTGAATCCAGCAGCAAGTGCCCCTCTGTAGTTTGCACAGGTGGATTTTTGTAGAAAATATCCTTCACAAAGTCTAGACTGTTCAGATGATGCATGTTAGAAATACTTGTCTGGTTTTATCAGCGTGGGAGAGCCATTTATAGCATCTGCTTATTTTCTCACGTGGGTGTGGCCCATGTCCTGCCCTCTTCCAAGGAAAACCCCATACAGGGAGTGTCACAGAGATCTCGGGGAAGTTACCAGCTCTTATGCTTTTCTAATTTTAGGAAAAGGTAAAGTTAACCATTCCACCAACAGGCAACTACTGTATTGCCAACTGACTTACTCCTGCTCATTTTCTTTCCAGGAACCTTAATTGTGTTGAAGCATCCCTACCCACGGAAAGTGGAAGAACCTTCCATTTACGAGTCTGTCCGAGTTCACACGGCGATGCAGACGGGAAGGACAGAAAGCGATCTTGTTCCAAATGCTCCCTCAGTAAGTTGCATTCTAGTGGGAGGGGTGCTTCTCCTGGCCCGAGTTTATTATGATTGTTGGAGTGGGCTATGGAATAACACCAGTAATTCGTCCCTTTATGGGTTTGTAAATACAGGAAGCCTTTGCTGACCAAGGCAAACAAACACAGACTTGCTAAGTACAGTCCCATGACAAATAAAGCCTTTTACAGTTGTTGTCATTGAGACCTTCAATGCTGTCACTTGTCTGCAGCTGACCTAGGTGAGTCTGACCATCCAAACAAAGAATATGTGAAAGGTTTTCATTCTCCTGTTATCTTCCTTTTAGAATGTCATCTAAGCAGTAATATTGTCAGGAATTAAAAAACCCAAAACCACACAACACAAAACATCTTTTTGACAACACTCATGAGGCTGTGTGCAACAATTCGTATGTCAGGTGCACAGTAAGCCCTTGTTTTGCCAAACAGCCTTTACAGCCAGTGGGAAGTCTCTCTCTTTTTCCTGATGGGTGAGGAGAGGAATACACTAAATAGCAAAACCAAGTAACAGCTATGGGATTTGCCACATTTTGTCTCGCGCAGTGAATATGAGGGTTAGATGACAGGAAACAGACAGTAGACGTGACAGACAGAACTGATTACTACTTACTATTTTTATGGCCTTTTGTTTGTTAGAATTTTTGCCAGTTAGCAATATACAGCCTCCTTTCTAACTGGGATGAAGGAAGGAGCATCTCTGACTAAGTCAGTTAAAGTGACCTTTTGAAAAAAATGATCAAAGATGTGCAAGACAGGCAGGGACACGTTTGGAAAAGGAAACCCCAAACTGAGGTGTGGTACAGCCAAGTTAATAAGACTAGCTATATCCCAATAGGTACGTTACTCAAGGGGTGTTTTGGCATTTTTACTCTTGGATTTTATTATTTTGGAATCACCTTGCCTTAAGGCAGGAAGGCAGCTTGCTGGATTCTGACAGAGGCTTAAACCCAAAATAGACAGGAGAGCCTTCACCCTTTCAGCCCTAGTAATTCCGAGCACAGTAATAAGCTGTGTCATGCTAAGTGCTATGCTGTACTAGTGTGAGAAACAAGAGAACATCTTCATATCCATTTGGGCCACCTGCTCGGACATCTGTGACTCACTTGGGCAGTAATTTGAGACTTTAAATCCCTAGTAACTCATATCTAAGTGAAGACAGTGGCTTCTCCAGAACAGTACTGCTCAGAACAGAGAGGAAAGTATTTGAATTACATACTATATTTTTTTGAGAAAAAGAGGAAGAGTTAGATTAACACAGGTAAATGAAGCTGATAAAAGAACCACTTCTGATGTATCTCACAACCAGCGCTTCCAAGTCCAAAGAAACTTGACTTCCACATATAACCAATAAAAAGGCAATATTTTTTCAAGAGCAAATAGTGCTTAGCTTGGCAAGAATTTGGTTTTCAGAGGTTTGCAGTCTCACTGCTAGGTCCCTACACAGAGTTTCCATATCTGAGAAGTCGTAAGGTCCCAGCATCACTCATGGGGGCAGAGAAACAATTAAAAACCCCAATTTTTCAATAAGCACATTGAATGTAACAGGTTTTTTTCTCTCAAGCACGTGGCGGTTTGAGAAGAGAATGCTTAAGTAAAACAGCACTTCCTTCCCCCTCCCCCCTTGCATTTCAAGAGCATTTTCTCTGGATAATTCCTCTGTCAGCTAAACCCCAGGTGCTTCTGGGTACTACATGTACTGAGGCAACCATCTAACTTTACTAAATAAACTGTAGCTGCAACTGTTCTGCTGCGCTTGGTTGCAAAGGTGTGGGTCAGAAGCTTGCTGAGGGAGGCACAGCCTAAGAGATTGCCTTTAGAGCCAGCGCAGGCCCATGTTTACCCTGGTGGTGGATCCAGCCATGCGAGGGTTGCACAGGAGTGTGCACAGGGCAAGTGTATGTGGGAAGTTTCTTCAAGAACAGGCTTCTCTTCCATCTTCCCAGTGTGGGCAAAGTGGAGGGGAATGTGGGAAATAGAAGCAGAGCTCAGTCTCTAACCCTGATCCCTTTGCTTGTTATTTCACAGCTTGGTACGAAAGAAGGATATTTGGTAAAACAAGGCAAAATAGTCAAGGTAAGGAAAACTCTTATTCCTTATTTCCACTCTGCAATCACCCACAGAAGCTCAAGACAATGCGGAGCTGAAGCACTTCCACTTGCATTCTCCTCAGGGAGGAACAATTTGTGTTTTGAGCAACAACAAAGCGTGACTGTAAACCAGAGCAAGTCAACAGCTTTAAAGGTTTTTCTTTCCTAAGAAGTGTTACACTAAGTTCTCACAAGACAATTACCATCCATTCTTGATCTTTCAGAACTGGAAGACAAGGTGGTTTACACTGCATAGGAATGAACTTAAGTATTTCAAAGACCAGACAGTAAGTAGCAAACTCCAGTACTGCTATTTAAAAACCTCTACAGAGGTGGCTGCAGCCTCCTCATATCTCTGGCTTCTCGCATCTGTAT
This sequence comes from Aegotheles bennettii, assembly GCA_013398125.1. Classification (NCBI taxonomy): domain Eukaryota; kingdom Metazoa; phylum Chordata; class Aves; order Caprimulgiformes; family Aegothelidae; genus Aegotheles; species Aegotheles bennettii. The sequence continues at coordinate 30,473 of VZRW01011371.1, read as the reverse complement.
CACAGCTTCGCAGGCTAAAGCTTCTCATACTGTCATAGGCATTGAACCTTTCAAATAAAGACAGAGTTTTGCTGATGACCTCAACAAGAGAAAGTAAGTTTTACAGCTGGAAAACATATACTGTGCTCTGTCAGTCCTAGAGTTGTTGCTTACAGTGCATTTTTTGGTTGCTTTGTTCAGTGCATTTAAGCTACCAGCAAACATAGCTTTTACTGGTCAGTTTGACACACAACCTAACAGGCAGCGCTGCTGTTAAAATATTCCTGCAAATACTAGTAGTATATTTTGCTTTCCTTGATTTCATCCTTTTGTTTCAAGTGTTACACAGTGTACATAGAAAACCATTCATTCAAAAATGTCTTCCTTCCTAGCACTCTGCCGTAGATTAACCTGCTGCATCTGGGAAGAACAGTGTGTCCTTGTGGTTGCTGTTCCATTTCTATCTCAAACCAAGTAAAAATAAGAAATACCTCTAGAGTTTCTCCACCCTTGCAGTACTTCCAGTTCGTGTTCCTTCATAAACACAGCCAAACTGCTTACCTCTGCACCTTTGCCAAGCCCTGTTTCAAGTGTCTGACAGACCTTAACAGCAGACACAACTGCCCTCTCTCACCAAATTTTAGCATTTATTAGCAGTTATGTATTTACAGGGCCTTCCGTCAGTTTTCATTTCAGTCCAAGACAACTTGAATTGAGTCCAGGATAACATTTCAATGGGCAGCACTCTAAATGTTTGAGTAGCATTTGTGACTTACCAGGTGACAAGGTGTCTTTGTCAGTATGGCTTCCTCCCAGCAGCAGCTCTGGTGTTTCCTGGCACTCCCATTATTCCCATGGGGTTGCAGATACCTACAGGGGAGCAACTTGGTGCTGGCCCTGGGATGGCATTTGTTAACACACCTCAGCACACGTGGCTTTCTTCTGGTGTAGTGTACAACTAACAGCCACTGAGTCAGAGGAGAACGAAAGGTGAGGAAAACAACAGATGCCTCATACACCTGATGAAGGGCCATGGGAACAGCTAAAGGCATTTGGGCAGGGAACAAGCTGTTCTACTTCAGCTGCCCCTTCCGAGGTGCTCAACAGTGTGAGGCTAAAACAAATCAAAGAAGGACTCTCACACCTAGGGAGGATGAAACTGTTAAGGGAGATGGGTTGCAGTTACACACAGTCTACATCCCTGCACCTGAGCACTCCTGGGTCTGTCCCAAGAAGCTTAGATACACCCACACTACTACAGTCAGACTCAGCACTCCTACTGTAGCAAACACTGCTTCAACCCTCTTTCTGCATTTCTCCCTACCCAGCTTCATCCTTTTAAAGCACTTAGGAATTAATTGAATCTCCAGCAGCTGGCTAGGCCTGATGAGACCTATAACCATCCCCTTGTCTCTGTAAACCGTAGCTGGATACCAGATGTGCTGCTGTGTCAGTTACATGGAAATGCATCAACCAAACCCTCAGCAGTCTGCATCTAGCTCAGACTTTCCTGCAGTTGAGATCTCCTCTGTTGTTTGTCTAGATCTGATCTGACTATCCTGGCTTTTTATACTTAGCTTAATTCATCTCATGTCAACACTGATGTTATGTTTGCTAGTTTGGGTTTAAGACATTAAAGCTGTTGTACCTATGCCTGGAAAAACCTAGTGTGCCTGTAAAGGTCAAGATGTATTGAAGATGAACTGAGCTAGCCTTAACTTCTGTTTTCATGTGTTCCTATTTTAAAACCATTTTATTTTCAAGGCCACAGAACCAATTCGGGCACTTGACTTAACTGAATGCTCAGCCGTGCAATTTGACTATTCCCAGGAAAGAGTCAATTGTTTCTGGTAAGTTGCTGTGCTTTCTCCACCCTGCTGAGAAGGCCAATTTGGGCCTGGGAAGTTTGACATTTAACCACTGGGTGCTTCTGGAAGCTCCCTTGCCGATTGCAGCCCTGATCTTCCCCTAACTCACAAGTCTGTTTCTGTCAACCAACCGCTGTCAGTCCTGCATGGCTTTGCCAAATTACTGCTGACAAAAGGGGTTTTTCTGGGTGAGGAGGAAGGGAGTAGGCCTATGTGTAGTGGACATTTCTTTTCCTAACTCTGTGAGTGTGTATAGTTGTCACCTAGACCCACGGAACTTGGGTACGGTCCAGCTCTCAGTTCAAATATTGCTGCAGGTCTCACAGTAACCACCTCTGTGCCCAAGTGCAGGTCTTTTGTCCATATGGGCCTGGGGCAGCATCTCCCTGAGTTGTAAATGACTGTAAACTGTACTTGGCTGTAAACCTGGTGACTGACTGGGAGCACGGCCTCTCTGCCCTGCTCTGTCTAAGCTACTGCTAGTGCAGGCCAGCAGGGTTCAGTGTTAGGAGGAACTACCAGTTGCTCTAGCAATTTAAGGAATAATTTTAATTGTTTACTTGCAGCTTAGTGTTCCCACTAAGGACATACTACCTGTGCGCGAAAACTGGCATAGAAGCTGATGAGTGGATTAAAATACTGCGCTGGAAACTGGTAAGATGATGTGCAGTGTTCCATGGCAGTACACCTCAGGCAGTGGTACCCTTGGCACAGCCATCATAAACCCCCCAGTGGTGTAGCACCCAGGTGCTACAGTTCTCAGTATCTGTGAGAAGGGAATACTTGTTCTGTCCTTCAGACCAGCTGGAGTGGAATACGTAGTTTTCGCACCATGTCTATGCCTGCAAACGCACTTTAGCATTTTCAGGATGCCCTTCTAACACACATACACATTAGGAAGAAGAAATTACTTCCATCTTTAAGGCTATCATTGTGTAGATGGTAAATGACATGGAGCATCAGCACAGGCCACATGTGTTGGGTCATGAAGGAAGCGATGAGAAGACAATGTAAAGGCTTGAAAGCATGACTTCCTTAAAAATATCAGTATTTGGGTTGGTCACACTCACTCACATCCACGTGCATGCAGACAAACAGTAATGGATGGTTTTTCTGTTCTAGTCACAAATAAGGAAGCAGCTGGAGCAGCGTAACACCACCCTCAGTTCCTAGCTGCACCTCCAATACTGCTCTGTTGGCAGAACTGCCTCTTTGCCATGGGGAACGCATCACTTACAAGAGGATGGTTTCACACGTCTCCATTACTCACCGTGGGCAGTGCGAGTGTGTGTGCCCGTGCAGAGACGCTTGCTTCCAGCTCTGCACACAACGGACTTGTACAGCTGAGTGCTCTCAGGCCATTGAGGCATGCGTGGAGATGGTTGCAAAATCAGAGTGTTGGTTTGATGTGCGTGGTGTATGTCTGCAGTGCACGCTTAATTCAGACACCTGTTAACTAATCACGGAAATAGTCACTGTTTAAAACTTCTGTGGTTGGTCGGAGCACTCTCTTGATAATTCATTGCAAGCTCCATCGCAAGTAACCGTTAGCAGCATATTCTGTAACCTTGAGCCTGCTATTTAAAGCCAGTCCTTTCTGGGAACATTAAATAGTTCTTCTGTTTAGGCTCTAAATCAAAAGAAAAATGACAGAGGTAATTACATTTTTGTAAATAGTATCTATATTACAATCCAGGGAATATTTGAGGGCCCTTTGCAAGGTGGTGGATGAGTAACGCAGTTCTGGTCCAATACGGTTTTGTATGGTTTATATTTGTACCGCAGTGATGGCTGCAAGTGAAGAGCTCTTTCAGGCAGCGTATGTAGGTAATGGTGAGCAGCGTTGTGTGAGCACGCTTGTTTACAGACTCGGATTATGAGAAACAGGCGTCTGATTCCCGGCATGCGTATGACAGAGCTGCCACAGGACCCCAAGGATGGGTGACAGGGCTCTGCAGAAGCCTTTGCCTGTGGTAGCCACCAGCATTGTTAGTAATGTTACATGCTGGGCCCCTTACAGTCCCCCTTGCAAATTGGCTGGATTTTGTACTTTTTTCCTCTCATGGAGAACTCAAAACAAGGTTTTGTCCAGAATGGTGTTCTAGAATTAAGTATTTCTTGCTTTATATCAAACAAGATCAGTAACAGAAAAGCACCATGTACTGAGCACAGTACAAAAGCACTGAGCGTATGAATTTAAAAGAAAGAATACATCTACATGTGTTTGAAAGACTCATATAGATCTAACAGTGCTGTGGCTCGCTACAGAGTTGAGAAGTGGAAGCCCAGTACTTTGGTGTTGTAGTCAAAATAGATGTTACATTGTGGGAGCAAAGTTTGACAGTCTGGAGGGTCCCAAGACCAGCTTGGCCTGACCTCACGGTTGACCCAGCTGCAAGAGCCCCTGGGGAGCAGGGAAAGAGCCTACCCATCCCCTCTGCTCCCTGCATAATGGTCAAATTTCTGCGAAAACGGCTCACACAAACCTCCCACTATGCAAAATGCTGTGGCACAGGGCTTAGTATTGGTCACACAGCAGGTCAGCATCTGCTAGATACCTGTGCTGTGAGAAGACTGAAGAAAAGGAGGGGAAGAACGTACTAGAAGAAGAAAGAAAAATCTGTATTTGGACATAGGAATAACATTTTACTTCAACTTAGCAATTCAAAGTATTTGTAAATATTCTTATACAGACTATTTTCTGAATAAAATGTCATTATAAAACTACCAAAGGTCTTCTGCATTCCTGTACTATATTGTTAAAGCCCTGTCCTCCTTTCTCCCTTAACGATGTGGTTTAAAAAACTGGCACCTCCCATTTTGTTAAAAAGCTTTGATGAGTCTGTGTGAGATAAGAGGCAGCATCAGTGGAAGAGTGAGCTGGTGTTCTCCAACAGCATCACCATACTGTGAAAACAGCTTGGAGAGGAAGACTCAAGTGTAACCACAAAAGCAGCCTTCCCATTTTCACATGAACAGGCTGTTACCAAATGTTAGAAGCAAGTCCACCACACAGTGTCATGAACTGAAGCAAGGAAAAGAAACGGTGCTTGCCTGGCCTAGGAAACAGTCACAGAGTTCAACAGAAGCTAAGAGCAAGGGGAGGCCTTAGAGGGAACACAAATGCTTTTTGCCAGAAATACACACAGGTGCCTCAGGGCTGTTTCCAGCTGCCTGTGTTACCATCAGCAATAGAAAGCTGAAGCCAGGAGCTCAGTTTAAATGGAAAAGGGTTGACTGGCAACTTTTAATCTCTGAGAGAGTTTTTAAGTCAAGCATTCCATCCTCATTTCCAGCACCACCGTTTCCCCCCATCCTGCCTGATGCTGAAGGTGGGTGAGGTGTAAGTGAGAAGCAGTGGCACCCCCTTTCTCAGCCTAGGGCAGAGGCTTGCCAGGAGCGCTCCCTCAGACCAGCAGTGCTTCATTTTGGCAGTGGAAGTCTATGCTGCAGTCGTCACAAGAGGAGCGTGGAAGGCAACAAGGTGGGGGGGGAGGGGGGTAGAGCACATGGGATCGGCCCCCAGCAATAGGAAGCCAGTTGGTGCTTCTGCATCAGCCCACAACTCTATCTGCATCGCTGGATCCAGACACACTGGTTAGTTTTTTGGTCGGTAAACACCTGGATTTTGTGTGTTTAAAACAATCAAGAGACATGTTCTCTCCACAGAAAAGCTGATGTGCTGTAGAGTATTATGGTGCAACAGAAGAGCAGACCAGGCTCTGTCATTTAAAAATACTGTATTTTATTTATATTTATTTACTTAGGAAAACCTAAAGGTGAATGAGCTGAGTGTCACCAGTGATAAACCCACACAAAAACCATGAGACATGAGAATGTCATAACCATATTAAACAAAAACCCCATGAAGAAGTGAGACACTGTTCAGGTGCTTTTATCTGGGCACCAGGAAAACCCCTAAAGCAACAGCTTTCATAGAAATAGCTTTCTCCTTAGTGGAAGCAGGACGCAGCTAGCATCCAGATTAGTAGCACTCCCTTGCCAAAGAATCACCCACATAAGAAAGCTGGGATATTTGTTGATTGTACTGACACAACACTCTGCCTCACAGTACTCTTCCAACCACACCTTTGGTAACACTATACAACCAATCTGCTTTCCAACACGCTGTGGTAGCTGGCCCGAGGATAAACCCCGCTGCGTGCGCGGTTCTCTGTGAAGCAGGAGATCTGTGGGTGGCTTGTGTGAGCCAGCAGCATCATGCCGATCTGGCTCAGCTGGCTGAGCTAAACTCCATGGGAGCTATTTTGTTGGTCTCTCCAGTACTGCACAATACAGAAAGTGTGGCCTAAAGTAACATCCACCTACAACACACTAGTAGATCATTCCCGATTCATAACTATGTACAATTTACTTAGTATACTAAGGAGCTGTGGTATTTCTTCTGAGACATGTTATTTGACGGAGGATTATTGAATCTTTTGTCCACTGGGCTGCAGAGGGATGCTGCACTCTGGCTGTACCAGCAGGTTAGGAGACTTCAACAACCTGCCTTAGCTCTTCAAACAGGGGTGTGAGCTCCTTCTCTAAACTTACAATCAGCCCTGGAAAGAAAGAAGAGATGGAACATCCCATCAAACATAACCAAGAAGCCTCTCCCCAAACCCCACAGCTCCCTCCCAGGACATGGGTAGTGTTTTCCAAAACACAGGACATCTCACTGGAGCTGCTCACTCCGCCTGGGAATAGTGGGCAGCACCCCCAGGCAGGGTGCCCTGGCACCAACAGGGGCACAGCCATGCTGCTTCCCATCACTACCAAGGCCCACACAGCTGTGCAAGAACTAGATCTCTTGTATGCACTCTCATTAGCCACAACCCTCATGAGCAAGGCCAGGTGCCAGATCTCCCCACCCCACAGAACTGAGAAGATGAAACTGCACATTGCTGTGGAACATAACCTGGAACTGATGGGAAGAGACTGACAGCTGGTTTGTACTGTACAATCCCTGACCGTGCCGTGCACACACGCATGTAGCAAGGGTAAGGATAACCACGGGACAAGCATGCTTCTAGCAGAGTAACAACCTCAGCAAGTCGCCTAAAACCTATGAATTTTTACTCACACCTTTCCCTTCTTGTCACAACACACTAACAACATCCATAGCAGGAACAAAGTTAATATACCTTGAAGTAAATTCAGGTAATTTATTTTCCATTATTTAAACACTTGGGCCTTAAAATACCACATTTACAATACACGTGAAGACCTACCGGTATTGGCGTTGCTGCTAGCAATGAAGCTTACTACCAACGGCAAGCGATTGAACTGCACCACCTGCAAGGAGAGGGAACAGCATTCAGCCAGCAGCTAACACGTGCTGGACGTCAGAGCTCTGCCACATGAATTCTTTGTCAAACAAGGAGCCCCCTCAGTTTAAAGGACAAGCAGGAGCAAGAGCCACAGAGCTGACTTTTCAGTGTATGTATTTAGTAAGGTTCACAGTTAAAAACACTGACAGAACTCACACCACAGCGTAGGAAGCTGCACGTGGAGAGCCTGGTGTTCCCCTCCCTCCTGTGTTTGCAGTGTTGTCCACCTGCAATCTAACTCGGCTGCAAATGCTGCAGAGTGTGCCATGGAGACCATACCCTCCAACATGAGGGCAGGCAGGTTTATTGTTTCAAAATACTGTTCAGTGTATAGCAGCATCTCCCCTTCCATTAACAGGGAACTGGAATCTTGAGCACAAAAATAAGCCTCTAGCATCAAGAGGATCAAAGCAATGTTTATTTATGTTCCAAACAAAGCTAGATACTGTAGGCTAAACAACTGGCCAGTTTACTGAAGACCACTAGAACTTGAGAAGGAGCAGAAACTTAGTAGATGATGGATTTCAGGACAGAAATAACTTGTAAAAAAACTGAGTGGTATTTCAAAGCTTTCTTACCTCAAAGTTGTACTGGCAGGCAGATCAGCTATGAAGGAGGCTGCATTGTGCTTATTTGACTTTAGGTGTCACTAATTATAAACAAATATTGTTTGTAATAGAGAACATAAACCTTTCCTAACAGATTCCGAAGGCCATCTAAGCAGCACCTGCTGCAAATTCCCGATTACTACCCGTTCAGAAAAACTGACCATTTTCAACCAGTAAATCTGTTCTGAGAAATGTAAGAGATGCTTAACAAGCAGTGCAAAAGTTTCTCTCAGTCATTTAAGCATTGTAAGAAATAAACCACAAATACTCCAATATCAGTCAAGTGGAAATCCATCTGTTTAAACCACCTCTCCCTTGCTCAGAACAGCTCTGGTCACTGAGAAAGGCCACACTGAGGTTACTTACCTGGTATGTGTTGTAATAGCAGATGATACTTTTGTTTTTAGAAAGTCCTAGCTTACTGCCCTGATCTGTGGCAAGGGCAAAGGTGGACAGAAAGCCGGGTCGCAGCGCGTGTTCTGGAGCATTATCATTGGCAACTGGAACAAAACAAGAAAGTTCTTATTTTTACATGGTACCTATGACTGCATCACAACTCCTTATCCAGCTCAGTGCTCGGCCAAAAGCAGATCCGGCATAAACATGTCTACGTGCTTCCACAGCAAGTACAGGACAATCCTCATCAGCAGTACACCATTTAACATTCTGCACGTGACCCATGCCTGTCACACCAGCATCCTCCCTGGTGGGCGTAAGAAAGTCTTGTCCTTGATGACACACAGCCTGTGCTGATGTGACTCGGGTTCTGTGTCCCTCCCTGCCTGCACCCACTCCAGCCTTTGAACTGATTACTGGTACAGAGTCACTTCAGTGGAAACAGGTCAAGATGTGCAAGTTTGCTAGGTGTTCAAATACTTTGGTGACATTAAAAGAAATCCGCAGTACTTGTATCAGTTCTCTTAAACTAGTTTACCCACAACATAAAATCATCCTGATCAAAGACTGCAGAGATATGATAAAAATTACAGTACCAGAAAACAAATGAAATTAAGTAATGTGTGTAAAAGTTGGATGCAATTGCACCTGAGCACAGCCCAGCCGAGCCCACAGGGTACCGATAAGCTCTCCTCAGCACTCTGCATCAGCCTGCGAGGCACAGGAGGACAGAAGCACCTGACACCACTCCAACCCTATTCGCTGCAGAACATTTCTGTGGCCTACAGCTACTGAGGCCAGTGCATATACACAAACAGAAGGACACACTTAAGAGGTGCACAACCAACTGTCGAGCTTGAAGTCTAATTTAATTCTTCAATTTTAAATACTGAGGCAGCGCGTGTCAGCAGAGAACCCTCTGCTGTACTCCCCCCTGCTGTTCGGACAGGACTGCGGCTGCCGAGCAGAGTGAGAAGCCGGGGTTACCTTTGATAACAGGCACACCGTCCCTGTCCGAGACCACAATCGCATGGAGGCCTTCGACGCTGCGAGAAGAACGGAGACACCTTTTTCAAAGCACAGTCACTCAGGGCAAGGACAAACGTGCACGGGAGGAGAAAATACGGGGGAAAGCGGTATCGTCACTCATTTAACATTGAACTGACAAGGCCTTGCTCTGCCCGCACAGGCGCCTCTCGGGGCAGTAACGAGAGAAGCGGCCTCGGGGAGGGCCCCGTGCTCCTCGCCCGCCTCGGCCAGGGGCCACGCTCGTCCCAGGGGTGCCCGCTGCACCGCGCCCGCGGGCTGCCCCAGGCCGCCACCGACCGCCCG